>JAHLKD010000080.1:0-12500 GCA_025526935.1 Cladochytrium replicatum | reverse complement strand
ATCAAGAGACATGGTTAACTCTATCGTGGCTCATAGAAAATGCTCCCGATGTTACATGTGAGACAGCGTCAGACTATGAGTGGGCGCAACACACAACTCTCTCCAGTACGCACCAACTGGGTCTGGAAAGACCGTGGTACCGGCCATCCTGGCAGCGTTGAACACAGCAGTTCTGCATGTGCTGATATCTCCCCTACGAGCTGTTGCAGCGGAGATCAGAAAGCGACTGGAAGAGCTGCGGATTCCTTGTTACCTGTGGAGTGAAGTGAAAGCCCACAAGAACAAGCTGAACGCAATAGCTGGTCATCCGGGGCTACTGCTATGTCAAGTAGAGCAACTTGACAATCCCGGCCTGCTTTCCACAGAATTGGTCCAAATATGGGAGAACGGGAGGCTGGGGACAGTGATACTGGACGAATGTCATATTCTCCTCACCCAACGTCACTTCCGTGAGGCCATGACCAACGTCAGGGAATTTGTACACAAGTCAAAGTATGCTAGTCGACCACTCGGAAGTTGTCGCTTTTTGTATATGACAGCCACCATGCCTGTAGTTCTCCAGTCCGCATTCGAGCAACAGGTTGGCCTGGGCCGTGGAGAGCTGAGCGTTTGCAGGTCTCCGACCGACCATCCCGAGTTGGCATATTTTGTTAAGAGTTGGCCATTAGCGGAAGTGTGCGAGTATGTACGGGCCACATGCCAGCGCACCATCATATATATTGCCAACGAAGAACAACAGGCTCAGATCAAGAGTTTGCTTCTGGGAGGACCCAGCGCCAAAGAAGCAGTTCCGACAAACATGCACCCGTGCTGTCATCATGGATCGAAAATGTCAGAACTGGACAGAAATGTGGATCTGTGTCGATGGCTAGGCTGGGAAGGCCTAGATCAGGGGCGCGACCCTATTGCTGCAATGGCGGACATGTCAAGGGTGATGATAGCAACCAGTGGTTTGGGTGCAGCTCTGAATGTGGACGACGTTGGCCTTGTAGTTATTGTCAGTTGCTCTGGGATGATGGAGCTCAGTCAGATGGGGGGGAGGGCTGCAAGAAACGGTTCAGTTGGCATTGAGATCCTCATTCGGAATGAGGGGTTTATGCATGTACGCACCGAAGAAGAACTATCTCCCGACCGAGCTGCACTACTGGAGTACATGCAAACCAGTTCATGCTTGCGCAGAGCAAAGATCACATTCTTGGACGGAAACCCCAATGCACCCGAGTGTCGCAATTCCTGTGCGAAGCTGTGCGGAAACTGTGGCGGACAGTCCAACCTTTACCTAAAATTGGGGCAGCAACAGGAGACTCCACCTGGTCAGCAATACAGCGGTACCCTCTTTAGCAGCACATCCTCCACAACCACCTCTACGCAATCGGACGTATCGCGCGTTCCAGAAACTCCGAGGATCATCAGGACACAAACTCCAAACTACTGGGACTCACCTACTCCACTATATGGGCCTCCTGGTGCAACGCAGCCTTTAGGGACTTATCACGAAAGACCCTTCCTGATCAAACCCATACCTAATAGGGGGCACATATCTCCAGGTAAGTGTTAGTTGAAAAGACAATAAGTTAACCACTAAGGGTTATTGGCAAAATTTGCACTCAGACTCATTCTCGGGCCATCATTTTGGCAAACAACGGTCATCTTCCAGCTCATACACCTTGAAGAACCAGAAGGATTATGAAGAGAGTCCATCTTCTAGCTCATACACCATGAAGAACCAGATGGATTATGAAGAGAATCCATCTGGTCTGTCTCTGAAAAGGCCAAAGGTTTGGATCCCCGTTTTGACATGTATGTTATACTTTGCCTGATCATCTTTCAAGTAGTTGCTTCAGCACTCCTCTGTTAAGTCAGATTGGTCTTGGTCACACCCGGAGGATGGTTCAGTTCAGTGGCTTCCAGCGGATGTTGGGAGCACCCAGTCAAAGTGGAGGACCTTTACTACAGAACACAAACCTAATGATTTCCAGGTAGATATGGGTTTGTCACTGTCACAGCAAAATCCACACCCTAAGGTCTTTCGGCCATCTGCAAACCCATTACCTGCTGTCTCCACAGCTTCAGTCATCCCACACCTTAAGAGAGACTTCACAGCTCTATACCATAGCATCTTCAACCGTAGTAGGTGTATTGTGTGTGAGACTTTCCAAGGTTTCCCCTGTGGTTGCCAGAATGCGGTGCAGACTGTTGCAAGTTCCTCAGCAACACGGCGTGACCATCGTTGCTGGGTCTGCGGAGAACCGGGACATCGTCGGTCTGACTGTGCTGCAAAGAAGGCGTTAGACAACTTCGCAAAATTCCGACCTAACCAGTTATGCATCTACTGTCTCCTGCGGCGGACACAACAGCATCATTCCTCAAACGAACCGTTCTGCACCACGGACAATAAACGAGCCGCTCTTCACTGCTATTGTCGTCTCCACTACGAAAGCGCCAAGAGTAATGACGTTTCGTCCTGGCTGAAGCGGAGATATAGGAGTCAAGAGGTAGTAGATGCTTTGAGGCAGTTAGACAGTTGGGTTGAGTGGGGTATCCAGACCTACAGTATTCACGATTTTAGCAACAAGTGCAACATAGCTGGTGGGAATATATGTCGGGCACTTGTTCTGGTGTTCGATATACTTCTTTCAGAGGAGGGCTGTTAGATTGTTATCTGTGGCAATGTAGAATTTCAACAAAATCGTAATTTACCCTGTGGCGATCTATGTCAATAACAAGCTTAGAATAGAGGAGGATCAGGTTAGATATAGACAGCTGTATTTAATGACCAAGCAAATTGTCCACGATATTTAACTGCCTCCACAACTAAGTGTTTTCTTCTGTGTTTAAAAAGACACCTTTGTGCATTTTGAATACAAGGCACACCCGGAATTCGCGTGGGCTAGTTCCCCACTTCTCCAGCATATGTTCAAGGGCGCATGATCTGATGAAAAGAATGTCACCACTCTTGAAAGGAATCTTAACTCCGAGATCAGGAAGCACGGTCCTCCCACCCTTGAATCTGCCAAAGCACACCATCGCACACCAACCATCTGGAATGTCCTTGAGATCCCGGTGTCGGACTATCCATTGATTGAGAACAACCACAAGCATTGCAAAAGTCTTGTTCGTATGGTTGTCCCAGAGTAATTTGCCGCTAGGGTTCAGCCTCCCCATCGCCGCACTGTACCGCCCCGCCATATCTGGGTCAAGGCGCCTGAATAATGCCTGGACAGTCTCAGCGAGGTCAAGAATATGTTGGTGGCGTAAGAACTCAACAACCGCATCTGTTTTTCCGCTGCTGCCGGGGAATGTTTCAGCGGAGGTACCGATGTCACCTCCAGGGGCACCTCCCGTTGGCTGCCACACACCAAGGTGGTAAACGCCGTTGTGAGTGGGTTGCAGATCCCAATTGACATGCCGATTGTCCTTTGCTGACTTAACAGGCGGATATTTTTCCACGAACTTTTCAACGGTGCTGGTGATTCCCGGTGCCAGAGCAGAAACAGCGTTCGGAACCCAAAAGAACAATCTACGGCCCGTGCAGTCGACACCCTGAAGAGGCGCAAGCGGTCGGTGATCCCCCATCCGCGACGTGACATCAATGTAGTCCTCTGCCTCCTTAAGGTCGAGCAAATACGCCTCTTCCGCTGTGAGTTGTGGTTTCAGGTGTGTGTTGGGTTGTCTGGCTGTAGGTCTAGAAGCGAGGTCCTGCAGCTTGACCCGGAAGCGCAATTCCAGGGTTCTCTCACGTACATCCTTCAGAAGAGCATCTCGCCGCTCAACAGATAGGTCAGTTGCCGAGGGGATACTGAAGAAGAGTCGTTGTGCAGGGGTCAGTTCCGGGGTAACAACATCAATCTGAGTAAATGCAAAAACAGTTAATAGGGGGACATACTGAAAGTATGTTCCATACAGAGGTACTCGGGGCTGCAAGCACTGCCTGGGGTATCGCTGGAACGACGTTGTCCGCTGCAAGTTTATGTGCAAGGTGCTCAAACTTGGATCGACAGGAAGCCTGCGCATATTCATGAAGTCAACATGTCAGTACCACTCCTTGGACGGCTTAAGTCTGCCGGGGGTACCTTTTTTGAGTACTTTATGTTTCCCAACTCCCAGGCACGTTGAAAATTGAAACTTTCCTGCTTGTCAAAAATAGAGATGGGTTTCATGACAGAATGATTAGAAAAAAGCCCATACCGAAGGTACCGAAGGTTTTCGTGTTTGAAACGCTAGGGAACTTGGGACTGCTTGGTGTCCCATCTCTGCCGGTGACCCAGACGCATGCTGATAGGTAGGAGAATCAGCAGCACAGGAAGCACCAATTTCCGAACCCAAGTGTTCCAAGACAGTAACCCCCTCCATATCAATCGCTTGTGTCTGAAAAACAGTGTTGGTAATGGTCCCATACGAAAGGAAAAATCATATTAACCCTTTCACTGGATTGCTCCATGCGGACGTTCAGAAACCCTGCATCCAACCAACGGGTGGAAGTACGATAACGCTGTTTGAGCTCATTCACAAACTCTGTGCCATATCCCGGCAGGGTGACGAGACTGCGCAGAAGGGGTTTGTTGAGATGATGCAACCCATTCCATCCCACCCCAGAAACAACAGTGGCTGTGTAGTAGCCACGTTTGACAATGTCCAGGAACGTTTTCGAAAGTGTCTTTGGATTGCGAAAGACCTTCACATCTTCCAGGGCAACACCGGCAGCCTCATGACCGTGGGACACCACTTTGGTTGAAATTTCTTCCAGCGTGGAGACGATCGGGCTGTTACGGCGAAATTCTCTCCACTGAGAGGCGTCATAGGGATTCGGAAAGGCTCCACCTTCTCCATTGAATGCGTATTCCAGGGTATCCACTCCGGACCTGGCGAATTCGAGGTAACACCTTATGCAATGAACCAGGGATAGGCAGTGGAGTTCATCTGACATTTTTGCATATCGACGCTCCCACAACACGCTGGATAACAGCAACTGTTGGTTACTTGCTCCTGGGAACAAAACCTGCCGAGAGTATCAAGGTCGAACTTCAAAATCAAGATCAAGGTACGCTGAGATACCTGCTGACCATCCGGAGACATCATAGCGGAAATTTCTGTCAAGGCAGCATCAGACTCAATGTCACTAACTGATACCTCTGCTAAAGTCTCCAAAGCCAGCTTGATCCTCTCTAGGTCCAGGGCATACTTCCATGCCTTAGAACTAACCCGGTCTGCAGTTTTGGCCTGACGTCTCCACAGTGACAGGTCCTCATTCCATTGCGGTTTTTCTTGCCCCCGGTTTTGCCAGTTAGAAAGCAGTGAATCATGATCAGGGTCTGGGATTGACACAACCTTCTTTTTCTTCAGTCTACGAGAGGTGCGTCTGGCGTTCATCCTCCTTTTCTTAGGCACGGCGGCTGCGCTGGGTGGGTTAGACATTTCCACTTCATTGTCTGACATCATGATTGGTTCACTTGCGTCGTCGCTGGTGTAACCCATTTCCACTTCGTTGTCAGCCTGCATTATAAATTCACTAGTGTCGTCGCTGCCACCCTCCTTTCCTCCAGGATGCCCAGAAACATGTGGAACTGGTAGAGAGAATGTAGAGAGGTCAGAAGTATGAGCCATGTGGTCAGAGACAGCTGACTCGGGAGAATCAAAGGTGGAGGGCTCTGGAGATGAGAGTGAACAGGCCGCGGCATCCTGACAATGATACTGACGGCGCGCTGAACCAAGATAAAAAATAAGCATAGTTAGAATACAGTATGCAGGGTTGTGGTTCGGGGTAGATATCACCGTGTTGTCTTTCAATATCCTCAAGAACTCTTATTGCATCTGCGACAGTCCTGTCCGGAATGCGAGGGACCTGCTCAAGGGGCCCCAGTAAATTACACGTCATTTTCAATGTCTCAAGCGTATCTCCAAACAGCGAAGTCCAGAAAGCGGCGTCCATGATCTGAGGAAAAGTTTCGGACAGGAGAGTAACATCTTCTTGAAGCTGAACAAGACCACGGCAAATTCGAGAAAGCTCTGTAAACTTTTCCGTATTTTGTAGATAAAGGGAGAGAACGGACTTCATCGCGTACGCTGCACGACAATGGGTGGATATGGCACGAAGTAGGCAATCTTTTTCAAGTAAAGGCACGGAATTTCCCTCCTGTACGATAGGGTCAGTTAAAGGACGGACAGATTCAGACTGAACCGCGAACCAATTCCGACTCAGACAACTCAGAACGGCGCAATGTCCGCGGAAGATGGATAGGGTCTGACATCGATTGCATCTGCGCAGTGTAGAAGTTAATTTGGTTCGGGTGAATGTAGAGGAAACACGGCAGTTTCAATGTGGAGTAGCTGTTCTAGGGTTAGTTAGGCCACTTTTGGTATACCGAGTCTGGCGAGCAGGTAAGAATCCGTACCCGATCCTACCCCAGGGGTCGCGTGAGTTTAGCTACTCGAGGTCCAGATCTGTACCTCGATCCCAAGGGTTACGTGATACCACACCCGCATGCGAGTAGCGCCTCATACAAGCGGAATAGAAGTACATCGATGTTGGTATACCGAGTCTGGCGAGCAGGTAAGAATCCGTACCCGATCCCACCCCAGGGGCCGTGAGTTTAGCTACTCGAGGTCCAGATCTGTACCTCGATCCCAAGGGTTACGTGATACCATACCCGCATGCTAGTAGCGCCTCATAAAAGCGGAATAGAAGTACATCGATGGGGGCATACCGAGTCTGGCGAGCAAGTAAGAATCCGTACCCGATTACCCCAGGGGTCGCGTGATTTTAGCTATTCGAGGTCCAGATCTGTACCTCGATCCCAAGGGTTACGTGATACCATACCCGCATGCGAGTAGCGCCTCATACAAGCGGAATAGAAGTACATCGATGGGGGCATACCGAGTCTGGCGAGCAGGTAAGAATCCGTACCCGATCCTACCCCAGGGGTCGCGTGAGTTTAGCGACTCGAGGTCCAGATCTGTACCTCGATCCCAAGGGTTACGTGATACCACACCCGCATGCGAGTAGCGCCTCATACAAGCGGAATAGAAGTACATCGATGTTGGTATACCGAGTCTGGCGAGCAGGTAAGAATCCGTACCCGATCCTACCCCAGGGGTCGCGTGAGTTTAGCGACTCGAGGTCCAGATCTGTACCTCGATCCCAAGGGTTACGTGATACCACACCAGCATGCGAGTAGCGCCTCATACAAGCGGAATAGAAGTACATCGATGTTGGTATACCCGACGGTCACGTGATTTTTCGAGGTCCGTACCTCGCAAACTTTGGAGTTGGTTTCCGGCTCAACCACGCCCGCGCGCGCCTGGCACCCCATACAAGCCGAATAGATGAAGAAGGCCACTTTTGGTATACCGAGTCTGGCGAGAAGGTAAGAATCCGTACTGGATCCCACTCCGGGGGTCACGTGATTTTTCGAGGTCCGTACCTCGCAAACTTTGGAGTTGGTTTCCGGCTCAACCGCGCCCGCGCGCGACTGGCACCCCATACAAGCCAAATAGATGAAGAAGGCCACTTTTGGTATACCGAGTCTGGCGAGCAGGTAAGAATCCGTACTGGATCCCACTCCGGGGGTCACGTGATTTTTCGAGGTCCGTACCTCGCAAACTTTGGAGTTGGTTTCCGGCTCAAGCGAGCTCGCGCGCGACTGGCACCCCATACAAGCCGAACAGAAGAAGTACACCGCTGGGTTTAATAACCAAGCTAAAAACGTTTTGTGGTTTGGACCTCTCTTGCCCCGGGGTCACATGATTTTAGCTATTCGAGGTCCAGATCTGTACCTCGATCCAAGGTCACGTGATACCATACCCACAAGAAGTACATCGATGTTGGTATCCCGAGTCTGGCGAGCGTGTACAGATGCGTAACCGATCCTACCGCTGGGGTCACGTAATTTTTTGAGGTACGTTCCTAGCAAACTGCAAACTTTGGAGTTGGATTCCCGCTCAGCCACCCGAGCGCGAGTAGCACCTCATACAAGCTCGAGTGAAGAAGTACCCCGCTGTTGGTACACTGAGTCTGGCCAGCGGGCAAGGTCAGTTCCTTCTCCAACTCCCCGGGGTCGCACGATTCTAGCTCTTGGAGGTTCAGATCGGAACCTCGATCTTGAAGGTTCACGAATTTCCCAACCACCTACTTACTGCCGAGCAAAACTTGGGGGTCGGTTTCCCGGTCAACCACGCACGGGCGCGCGAGTTGCACTTCATACAGATAGGCGCGCGAATTGCACTTCATACAGATAGAAGAAGTAGAGAGCTCGGCGCAATGAATCAGCAAACATGGTACAAATATCTTCCTGCTCCAAACCAACCAGAGGTCAGGTTATTTTTTACCAGGTATGTACCTGGCGAATCTGGGTGTCAGGGCTCGGGACTAGCACTCTCACTCACAAGATGTGCTTTAGCCTAGGGCCAAGTAACATGTTTAGAAGAAATAGCTAGGGATCGCAACGACAGGGGCCCTGGTATGGAATCAACTACTTTGGTTTATTAAACCATCACTCAAAGAAAATATGTCAATCACAAAACCAAACAGGGGCCGTGGCTACAGTGACGGGGATTGCTCAAGGGATGGCGGAGATTCTCCACGGGGTGTTTGGGGTAGTGGAAAGGTTGATACAAGGTCTATAACATCGTGTAGATCAAGCCGGTCAATGCTCTTCGTGAATGGTGTGGAAGTGTCAATCTCCTCTGTTCCATCAGATCTGAGCAAGCACATGCTCATGTCGCGGTCCGTTAGAACACCTTGGGTGAGAATGTTGAGCAGCTCTACTGGAATGACTTGATCAAGACCCGCCATCCCATCTACTTGGAAATCAATGGTACCCACAGCGGGGTAATCGTCAGGACCTACATGGAACACAAAGTCCAGAACGGAATATGTGTATGTGAATAGGTGCCGAAGGACTATCTCCGGTGACAGTGCTGGATAGAGGT
Source organism: Cladochytrium replicatum (assembly GCA_025526935.1). NCBI lineage: Eukaryota > Fungi > Chytridiomycota > Chytridiomycetes > Cladochytriales > Cladochytriaceae > Cladochytrium > Cladochytrium replicatum. The sequence goes on along the minus strand of JAHLKD010000080.1, from coordinate 3,572 downwards.
CCGCCATTGATAACTGGCTATCCCTGGTGATTGTCTCCAAGGCCTGCAGCATCCGCTCCAAGGAGTCATCACTTTTGTAGATCACACTATCAGAGATGCTAACACTGCTGAGGTCCATCGCCAAAACCCCCGGCCCCAAAATGCGAAGCAACGCCGTCAACCGCCTTCCCGCAATCAGGTACTCCTTGTTCAACGAAGGTTTGATAAGCAAGCCATGACGACTGTGAACCGTGTTAGTTAGGGGAAATACCTTCATCTCGCCACGCCTGGCTCTCCTCCCTTTTACATGGGCAATTCGTTGTAACAGTGATTTGCGGAAAACAGACACAAGTCCGTTTACACGGCCTCCGCCACTCGCACGAACGTTGCAAAAGACTGATTTGAAGAACCCCGCATCATGTAAAACGCCAGGGAACGAAAATTCTCCGGCGTGTAGACGCTCAGTGTATCGAGGATTAGTCAGTCGTTGGGAGGGAGGGTTTTCGATGCTGACACCCTTGTCCGCGCACAGGCGTTTGGATAGGCGAAAGTATGTTATGAACGAATCGACCATCAGAAGCCTCTGTGTTGAAGACGGGATTTTTAGTCAAAGGAGGATATGTAGAGGGTAGGCTAACACCGCCTTACCTCTGCAAACCTGTATGCCCTTACTCCTTGGATGATCCGGGGGTACTGAGAAGTCAAATAGGCAGAGCGCCTCACCATTGCCTCGTCCAGCTCCATATGGATACTATCAACAGAATAACCTGGTGGGAGATATGGTGGAACCATGAATTGATTCCTTGTCAACAGGTCCACCATTTCTTTGTGGAATCCAAGTCTTGTCTCCGCCCGAAGTTCTACGTTACTCCTGTTCGACGTGGTGCCAATTGAGTCCGGTGGATCCCATGTTGCAGGATTTGCTTCCCGCAGGGTGGAGAGGAGATCTATGGCCCACAATACAGGGCCATGTTCCAAAGCCCACTTCCTGATCTCGTAGGGAGCGAAAGGTCCTTTGGGTCGCGACATGGAGACCAGGCGGGGGTCAGGAGCAAGGACCACTTTGTCAAGGCCGGCAATCTGGTTCTCTAGGCGGACCCTCTCTGGCGTCAGAAGATATTGATTGGCCAGTCTAATCAAGATGGCTGTTGATGGACGCACAATGGAAGAGGAAGGTAAGAGGGGGTTCATGACTTTGGCGATCAAGAAGGTGTACGGAACCCGACTGTCCTCCTGGCTAGTAGCACCTATTCCAATACCAAATGATCAGTATCATTCCAAGTAAACAACTCGCTCGCCCGGGCTACCTGTATCCTGTCCTTGTATTGACTTACGCCAAGCCGGCGTTGGAGGTGGCAGATCTTCTTCCTCATCAGACCATTTTTCATTCTCAGAAGGACTCTCAAGACCAGGCTGAGTAGGTGGAGCAGATTGAGAAGCCCCAGCAGGTGGAGCAGGTAAAGCAGTCCGAGCAGAAAGAGCAGCGGAGCTTTTCTTGGCTAGGGTTTCCGTCCTAACAGAGGCACCTTTTTGGTCAAGTGTAGGTTTGGTCCGCTTTGATGAGGAAGGTGGTCCTGCCTGACCAGCATCGTCATCCCGTCCATGTTTTTTGCTGGGTCCCGCTGGGGTGAAGTCCAGAACATGGTGAGGTAGGTCGAAGATCACTTGCGGGTGAACCTCGACAGGGACTTCTGTTGATGACCCAGAAGGGGCCCGAGTGGGAAGTATTTCCACCTTCCGAACAAAACGTCTCAAGGCTCTTACGATGCCGCTGACGCAGTAGCCTGAAAGCAGTGGTTTCTGAGTGCTACTTGATCTCAACAAGTAGGTGGAAGCAAAATTACCAAATCTAGCCGGATCTTTCAAGCCATTGTTTATTTCCAGGAAAGCATTGTAAATGGTGCTTGGAATCTGGTGTTTCTCCACGTCCACTCGATATTGAATGGCCACTTTTGAGGCAAAGTGATTGGTTGGCAATCTAGACATACAGGTAAACTCCGTTCAGCGGAGGTATACCTGGTAAGCATGTTCATCTTACCTTCTCCGATGTTGAACAGTTTGCTCAGAAGGAGGCTCATTTTTCCGAGAGGGCGGCTGATTTTGCTGATCTGCATATAAATCAGTGCAATAAACGTTAAGTGTACTTGTCTTGCCTTCGTTGCTCATTCTTAAATTGGATGACGGGTTTGCAACTTCCTCCTGACTTAGCTGCTCTGGCTCTGCAAACGATGAAATTTGACAAGGTGTTAGGGTATCCAGATCAGTCATAGAGGTTCACCCTCATCATGCCTGCAGCTGTCATTATTAGACTGGGTGACAGACTTGCAACGTCCCCCCTTTTAGCTGCTCTGGCTCTGCAAACGATGAAATTGGAAATGGTGTCAGGAAATCCAGATCAACCATAGCAGTTCACACTCAACATGCCTTTTGGCCGGGACTCTACATCCTGTGACGTGCGTGGACTATGCTCATGAACGGGCCGCACTGGCTCGGCAGATGATAGAATTGGATGCGATGTCAGCAAACTCGGACATGGAAAGACTCAGCATAGATTATATTACCGGGAAGATCACGCTCGCGTCCGTCCATGTCAATGTCTTGCTGGTGTGCAGGTTGGCCAGACAGCGGGGTAGGTAACAGATCTGTCATGGGCGGCTGATCACTGGTCCGTGTCTCAATGGATCCAGTATCGATCCTAGGCTGTTGTCTTGCGTCTCCCATTGTTGTTCTTGACGAATACACAAATGCTTCTGCTGGAGAAAGTTGGACAGGGGCAGAGCGCTAGTTAATAAAGAGTTGGCGGTGATTTGGAGCGTGTGAAAACATATCACAGAGTAGGAGTGTGTGAAAAGTTTCCACGTGAAAATAGAGCATAGGTAGATCACAGTACAATAGGGATTGCTTCAGGGGGCGAAATCAGATCCAACAGTGTTGAGAGGTGAGATATGATTGCACGTGGAAATAGACTGTTGGTAGCAATCCGATGCTGAAAATCACTTTGCTACCGGAAGCTTCGCTCTATGGAGCAGCATCTTAAATATGGAAAAATGTGTCTTCTAACATCTAACATGCGGGAGAGTCTGCTAGTAACATACGATGGTTGCACGTTATAGACATCTGCACTTCAATGTCGTTATTTTTCAAGCCTATAGTTCACCAGCCCCAGCTTCAAGTGGCTTGGTAATGACAGGGGACCGGACACGCTTCCAGAAATCCTCAATCCATCTATCAATCCACCTTCAATGCCTCATCCTCACTAACTATTTGTAGTAAAGTGTGGCACCCAAAGATAAATGCTAGAAATCGCTAGGAGATCAATTTTTGTGTTAAAAATCGCTCTGTCCTGCTCATCTCGCTGCTGTCCTAATCTCCAAACGTAAAAAAACGAAAATATATGAAAAATGGAAAAAATGTTTCTAACGTTTCCCCAGAGACGCAAGGGAGGGTTAGTTAGGGTTAGTTTAGGGTTAGGGTTAGTTAGGGTTAGTTAGGGTTAGTTTAGGGTTAGTTAGGGTTAGTTAGGGTTAGTTAGGGTTAGTTAGGGTTAGTTAGGGTTAGTTAGGGTTAGTTAGGGTTAGTTAGGGTTAGTTAGG
>JAHLKD010000079.1:0-283244 GCA_025526935.1 Cladochytrium replicatum | reverse complement strand
GCACATGGGGAGCCGTGCGAGCCGTAGGAAAAGTAAAATGTTTCAAAACACTAAGGCATATCCAAATCAACAAAAGCAGACAAGATACAATCAGGAGCTGGAGACAAAACTAACTCATAACCAAGACAGTTTGACCAAATGCGGTTAAGTGCACGAAGAACAAGAACCCACTGGGAAAAGCAGGGGAAGGATAAAAAGGCCGTGGTGAAAGCATATCAATTGCAATGTCAAGAGGTAGGCGGGGATCGTCAGGCGGGCCTAAATCAAAACTAGCAGACAAACTAGCACGCAAATGTAGACACACAGAGACATGGGCACGCGACACTTCAGGGGCATCATGACAGTTCCTACAATAAGGTCGGGGGTTTGGAAACAGGCGGCCAAGCCGATATAGCAGGAACAAACGAAGACATACTGTTGGGAGATGTTGGTGTGGGGGTAGCAACAAAGGGTGGCGAAGTTTCAAATTGCGGACAGGGGCAAAACGAAAACTGCAATTTGGTCCATTATCGGCAACAGCTTAAAGACTGGAAAATGCAACATCAAACGGGATGAAGTGGGAAGCCACCTACAGGCATAGGAACAATGAGATCAATTGTGACAGCGGAAAAATAAGGAGATGAACCAGAACCGACTGGAGATGACCGATAGAATTGCAACACAGCAGCTGGTAACAGAGGGCTGGAATCACTAGACCAAGCGAGCAAACATACGTGCCTGAAGGTACTCAGCCTGAAATCAAAAGTAGGAATTTGCGCTAACAGCACAAAACCAACACGCGAAGTGGTATGGGCTAGCGAAAACAGACGACACAGTGCATGATAACAAAAACGCTCGAGTACCTGAAGCTGAGCAGTGGAAGGCCTGAATAAGTGCTAAACCAAACTCAAGTGAAGGTCTAATAAAGACAAAAACAACAACCTGGCAACACGAGGAGCAGACCCACCAAAGTACGAGACATAAGGTGCAAAAAGATACAATGAGGCACGAGCTTTCTCTAAGCGATGATCAATAGTTGCAGCAAGATCAAACCCTGCAATAGTAAAATAGTGACCAAGGTATCTAAATGAAACCTCTGACAGGGAGGGCAGAGCCATGAAGCTTCAAGGGGGTGGGTAACCGTTGAGAAGATAACACAGCACACTTTGAAGGTGAAAACACAAAATGAGAAGCTAAAGCAAAATCTTCACAAATTTTCAATGCACGTTGGGCTTGCTCAGGGGTGGCAGAAAACAAAGCTATGTCATCAGCAAAAAACAACGAATTGAAAACAGGAGTGTTATAAGAAAACCTAGCAAGATGAGAAGATTCACGACGAAGGAGCTGTGCTAAAGGATTGATGAAAACTGAGTACAAGAACGGAGACAAAACAGAACCTTGAAAAAGACCTCGTGGAAGCGAAAACAAATCAGAAGAACGATTCTCTATAACAACCTGAGAAGAACAACGATCAAACATACTCATCAAAACAGAGATCAAACGGTTTGGAATTCTGGGAAATTGACGAAGACGTTCCCACAAAAGAGGCCTATGCACAGTATCATACGCTGCTTTAATATCTAAGAAAGTAACACAATAAGGCAGAGCAGTGCGGGAAGCCCGTCGAAGGGTAGCATCTAATGCAAAAACACACTCAACACCTGAACGATTGGCCTGGAAACCAGCTTGGGCGGGATCAAGTTTACCAACATGAGCTACAAGCATAGGAAGCAGGGTACGCTCAAAGATTTTTCTATCAACATTGGTTAAAGTAATGGGGCGGTACTGACTAATATCACCAATGGAGCCCTTATTCTTCCAAACAGGTAACAACAAGCCAGCATTCCAGGCAGAGGGCGACAAACCTGAACGGAAAATAGCGTTTGAAAGTTGAACAAAAAGGATAGCAACATCAGAAGCTAACGGCTTAAATAACTCAGCTGGAATATGGTTTGGGCCAGGAGCAGAGTTGTTTGGGGAAGAACGAATAGCACAAACAAAGTCACTAACACTAACTGACACAGAATCATTCAGCGCATGTAGACGAACGTGTTCTGCACTGGCAGAGGATTGTGCAAACTGAGTCTGATAAACGGAGGCAAAGTGATTGCGATAATGAGATAAAGAGGCAGGATCAGACAATAAACCACTTGCAGCTGAGCGCCGTTGATGACACCTACGCGCGGTGGAAAGAACTTTGCTAACCTCGGTTAAAGAACTAGGAGAAGAACTAAACATATTGTCGCCAGAAGCCTCTCGAGCTCGCTGAGAAAGAGACCAAGTACGAAAAGCTTTGACACGCTCACGCGATAGCCGGTCACGCTCCAAGCGGCAATACTCAACTAAACCAGGATCAGGATCATCACAGGAAGAAACAGATAAATAGTGCTTATGAGCAAGTAAGTAGCTCCGTCGCAAGGCCACTAAATGCGGCGGCAACAATGGCAGGGCATGGCGACGGCGAACTAAACTGGGGGGTCCAATGACACAAGCAGCACATGAAGTAACAAAGGACAAAATAATATCCAATGCAGAGTCAATACATCCCTGTGCAACATCCACAGACATTTGGGCAAAGGCGGGAGCTTCTAAAATTAGACTGAGTGCAGCATTGACATCAGCAAGGGTGGGATCAAAAAACAAATGTCCCACATCCTCCATTGCTTGAAAGACAGCAGGTTCACGCAAGCAGATGAGCAGCCCAGCGCTTGTGGGGGGGTGCAGCAGAGGGAGCAGCTGGCATTGGGAGGAGCAAAAGAAAACAGCTGTAACCGGAAAATGGTCAGAAGCCCAAGGCATAAACTCGCCGTCGGCTAGACGACTATGAACTATGTAAGAAATAGGATCACATTGAAGCAGAGGATTGACAAACAACAAGTCGATAATGGAGTCACCATTGCGAGAAGAAAATGTGGGGTTATGACAGGAAGGGTGCTTAACTAGAGAGAAACTAGCGGCAGAAATAAATTGCTCAAACAACCTACCCCTACGATTTGAAGAATGATCACCAGTAGCTAAAAAACGGGCATTGAAATCGCCCAACAAAAGAACAGGGCACGGAGACGACGGGACATGTTGAGGAAGTGAAGCAATAAACTCTTCAAGGAAGGGGTCCTGAGCAATACCACATGGAGGCAAATAATACCCTCCAACCAAAAGCCCACGAAATGTAAACCATAGAGAGGTGCCACCATAACTAGAAACGAGACGGAAATCAGAAGCTCTACAAAGACTGCGATTGATCAAGACTCCCACACCAGCCCGTCGTGTACCCGATGACCCAGGAGAAAAACGAGTGTCAAAAATCAAATCTGGAGAAGGCAGCGGGTCTAAAGGAAAAAGGTGTGTTTCAGTCAGGAGCAGAAAAACAATGTGATTTGCGCGCATAAAACGAAACAGTGAATCAAGAACTCCAAAGCTCAAATTGCGACAATTGAAGGTACCAACTCGAACACTAATCATTGACGAAGATGGGTTGAGCGAGGCTGACGCGCAATCCCGCGGGCACTGTCCAGCACAGTTTCCTGAGCATCCATGGGGAGCTGACCACGGACATACAGGAAAATAGCAGGATCAGTAACTGAACTGAGGATATGTGCATATCTCTTGTGGACAACTTCCCTGACCGCAGCCTCCCGCTGCTCCAAAGGCAGAGTAGAGGCTCGGCGAAGAAAGTCAGGGTTTGATTCGTCAGTGGAAGCTTCCTGGGTGGAGAAGTGCGCACGGAGAGCAATTGCGGTTGAGCGAATACAGATAAAGGAAGCAATGTTGCGACCAACGAAACTGATGTGGCGGATACCACGCACCACCTCATCGCCCAAGAGAGCCCTCAGCATGGTCCGCACAAAGCTGAGCCGCTGTCTCATGATGTCCTTGATGTACACAGTGGTCAAATCATCCACACGGGCCTGAAGATCAGCAGGTGGGGAGACCAGCAGCGGAGAGGTCGGAGGATAGAATACGACAGGCCGAGGGCCACGAAGGCTGACATTCGAAGTGGGGTCACGACCAGCAAGGGCAGTCCTGACAGCTTCTGTACGAGATTCAGCACTCAGTGTGGGGAGACTCTCAAGCACACGGGCACGGGCATTGGCAGCAGCAGCGGCATAAGTGCGTGGACCACGAGGTCCACGTGGGGCAGGTCGACTAGACGGGGGGCGAGGGCCAGGAGCACCAGAGTTCCCAAGATCGTCCTGAATTGGAGGATTACCATGCAGTTGTCTAGGGGGAAGGCACACAGGCGCAGCCACATCATCATGGCGGGAGACTGGGGCAACTGGAGGTGAAGGCGAAGGCAGCGGCCTCCCAAAGCGACCCACCAGATCCTCGGCCATATCACGACAAACACTAAAAAATTCAGCAGGAGTGTCCCTCGGCAAATGTGCAAGCATAGGATCCAGCATCGCCACTTTTTTTTTTTTTTTTTTTGAATGTTATAACATGTATTGACAATGCTTAATCAGTACATGTCACCCACGTGTACTTCAACCAAGATTTGGAATCTTCAGTACTTGGGGAGCCGTGCGAGCCGTAGGAAAGAGGAGCGAAGGCAATGGCGAATCGAAGGAGGTGTGGCGCGGTACTTGCACGTGACACGATATTGCGAGAGATATATTTCGTAGGAAATTCGAATCCAGTCCCCTATAGGATTCGAACCGCGGAGTTTTAGCTTCGAAAAGTCGCATTCGTACCGACTGAGCCACTATGAGGCCTTTTTTTTTTTTTTTTTTTTTTTTTAACAATATTATTATTTATTTTGCACATACAGTGCATAACAAAAAACAACACCCAAAGTGCCTTACAAGATGGTCATGGACCAGCACATAGGGAAGCGCGCGCAGCATAAGGAAAAGCAACAAAGCAAAACAGAGAATGTAAACTCAAACCTGTGGCAACCCGTCAGATACTGCTAAGGTGCCAAAAAACAGGTGAGTAATAAATAATGAGAAAAGAAAACGTTAAAGATCCACAAATGCAGGGCCAAAGAGGGAGTCTGGAGGGGAAACTTCTAATGGCAGACCCATACAGTGAAGCCAAATCTTATGGAGACAACGAAAAACTAGATACCACGGTGCAAGATTCGCTGGGTTGACAATGCGAAGTGGACGAAGGCTATCAATTGCAACGTCAAGCGGAAGTTGTAAAACAGGAACAGGAACAGGAGGCAACAATAGGTCAAGACGCAAACATTCTGAAACATGAGATCTAGAGAGAGTTGCAGTGCGGCAGTGACAACACTGCTTGCGGGGGTGATAAAACAAACGTCCAAGGCGATACTGCAGAAGCCTCAAGATTGACGAAATAGGGAAGCATGGAGGAGCAATTGCTAGCGCATGAGGGTGTGCAGATGCAAGGGGAGCAAAGCTAGCAGCTATAGAACCATAGGCAGATGAGGCTACTTGGTGAAAGTGATTTGCGATAACATCAGAAGGTTTGGGAACTACAACATTTGCAGCCGGGAAGAGGAAGTGATTGTTGAAAGGGACAGGAGAACAACGAAAGTGCTTTCCCTGGTGAAGAAAGAATGACAACATAGAGTGAACCATATCAGGGGCATCATCATCCAGCCAACGTTGAAACATCTGAAACTGCAGATATTGAAGCCGAAACTGAAGGTCAGGAAACTTAAAAAACAGTAAAACCCCAGCAATTGAAGTGGAAAATGAAAGGCGAAGAAATCGACACAAACATTGGTGAATAAAAGTCCGAACTGGTTTGCAAACAGCAACAGAGGGAAGAATAAAATATAAACCAAATTCAAGAGTAGGTCGAATAAAAGACAAAAACAAATGACGAACCACAACCAGAGAATGAGAACCAAACATCCTTGAAAAAGAAAGCAAAGCAAAAGAAGCTGCGCGCGCTTTGGCAAGTCGATGGGAAATAGTCAGTGAAACATCAAATCCAGTATCTCCAAAAAAGCAACCCAGATAACGAAATGAAGGCTTGACAGGCAGAGGTTGACCATGAAGAAGCAAAGGCGAATGAGCAGGAATAGGAATTTTTGTGAGAATCACAGACTTCAAAGGAGCAAAAGAAAAACCACGAGCTTGGGCAAACTGGTCACAAACAGAGAGAAGAACCTGCATAGCATCCAAAGTAATTGCAAACAAGGCCAAATCATCTGCAAATAAAAAAGAATTATATCGTGGTTTGGCAGGATGAAAGAGTGTTATAGGTGGGGCAAATGGTCGGAGGAGCCCAGGTAGAGGATCAAGAAAAGTGATATAGAGAAGTGGACTGAGAACAGAACCTTGAAACAAACCTCTAAACAAATCAAAAGCATCTGAAAAACAATTTGCAACAACCACTCTGGAAGAACAAAAATCAAACAGAGACTTCAAAACAAAAACAAATGGCAACGGTACTCCCCTAGAAAGAAGCTCAGCCCAAAGAATTGCACGATTTGTGGTGTCATAAGCTGCTTGAATATCTAAAAAACCAGCAACCCAAGGAACCTTGGCATTAGACGCACGGGAGATACATGCCTGAAGACCAAAAACACATTCCATTCCCGAGCGGTGTGACTGAAATCCCGCTTGGGCAGCATCAAGTGGGCGTTGAGACGTGATAGCAGAATAAAGATGTGGCAACAAAGCTCGCTCAAAAATTTTTCGGGCAACACACGAAAGAGTAATGGGGCGATAATTAGTAATATCACCAAGCGTACCACGTTGCTTCCAAACTGGGTGCAAAAGCCCAAGATTCCATGAAGTGGGTGTAAGACTACTGCGAAAAATGGACTGAGAAAGTTGCAAGAACAATGGAGCAAGAATAGCTGAAATTGGGCGATAAAGTTCTGCAGGCAGACGATCATGACCCGGGGCAGACTCCAAAGGGCAGTCCCTAATAGCTAGAACAAAAGCTTCAACATCCAATGGCAGCTGAAAATCACACAGAACAATTGAAGGTGAAACTGGGTCAGCAGCTTGAGCATTGTAGACACTAGCAAAATGATCAGAATATTTGGCTAAAGACTGAGGATCAAAATCTAAACCATTAGCTGAAGTACGAAAGTTAGCGCAGCGCCGAGCATGAGACACATGTTTCAGAAGAGAAGGCACTGATGAAGAACTAGGGTCATCAAAAAAATTTGCTTTTGTCTTACGCCTGTGTGATCTCAGAGCTGATTTGAATGCTTTGTGACTATCACGTTGGCGAGTTCTTAGAAAAGGAAGAAGAGGGTCAGAAGAATTGTGGTGAAAGAGGGAATAATAGTCACGGAATGCTGAACGAGCCTTACTACGCAACAAAGCAATCTCAGGGGGCAAAGGAGTGGTCGCTGGTGCTCTACGACGAGGTGTTGGTGGTCCCAATGTCAGAACTGCTGTTGCCTCAACAAAATCAACTATAATTTGAAATGCGGAATCAATTGCTCCCTGGGCCACTGCACGAGAAAGAGAAGTCCCCACAGGGACCTGAAGTGGTTCCAATGCTGCTGTTAGCGCCTCTGATGTTGGAGGAAGCAGAATCTTAGCAGTTTCTCTGTGCGACTTACGAATAACTTCATCCTTTAACAATGGGAGATTCCAAGAAGGTAGAGGAGGAGGCACAGTGGCCTGAGGATCTGGGCCAGCTAAAGAAAATGAACAGGTCACTGCAAAATGGTCTGAAGGATGGGGAGCCATAGACTGGGGTTGATCATGCACTAAATAAGAGGAAGCTGTCACATAAGTAGAAGCAAAAAACAAATCAATAATTGAACTCCCTAAGTGGGAACGAAAAGTTGGGCGACGAGCTGAAGAAGAAGCTGGGACAACCAATGAAAGTGAGTGGGCTGTAAAAAAAGGAAGAAGTGCTCTGGCACGGGCATTAGTAACATGATCACCAGTGCTCTGAGTTCTAAAATTGAAGTCACCCATCAAAACTACTGGTGTATCCGAATTCGAAACAAATTGAGGAAAATCAGATAATGCACCCAAACAGTCTTCCGCAGTCCAACGTGGGGGAAAATAAAATCCACCAATCACGACCTGACGAAACCTAAACCACAAACCAAACCCAGAAGGAACTGATGCAATCAACCTAAATTGATAAGTACTGCAACGATGTGGGTTAATAAGAAGAGCAACACCAGATGCCAAAGGAGCGTCTGGTGGAGGACGAGAATCAAACAACAAATACTCTGAAGAAACACTGTCTAAAGTTAACTGATGAGTTTCTGTTAAAACTAAAAAATCAAGCTGATGAGTAACAAGCCAAGCAAGTAAATCTGAAAAATCCAGAGGCAAACCTCTACAGTTGAAGGTTCCAGAACGAAAAGTCCACATTAATTGCGAGATGTAGGTTCAGAACGCGAAGAACGGGCTAAAGAAACAGTAGCTTCAAAGTCTGCAGCAGGAAGATTAGAACAAAGATAATGAAAAACTGCCGGATCATGAGTAATTCGCAAGAGGTGAGCAAATCTTTTGTGAACAGCCTTTGCTACAGCAACTTGACGTTGCTCAAGTGATTGAACAGACCCAGAACGAAGCTGCCCAGGGTCAAAAAGATCAACGGGCACCTCATCACCTGGAAAAATGTCCTTGCGGAGCTTGTCAGCACAGTCAGAAGTACAAATAAACTCAGCAGTGTTACGCCCAATAAAACTAATATGGCGAATGTCACGGGAAAATTGAGGGTTTCCAGAAATTCGATTAATCAGAGTGCGGAGCTGATTAAGTGGCTGACGACTAATTTCCTTAAACCTCACAGTAGCAAAACCAGCAGCACGATCACGAACAGGCTGAGGAGGATTGATCAAAATTGGTGACTCAGCCGGGTAATCAATCACCAATCTGGGTGGCCGTAGTGATCTGCGAGATAGGGGGTCCACTCCAGCAACCACTGAGCGATAAAGGGCGGGTTGAGCATCAGCTTCGGCAGCTTCAATACGAACAATAGCATTTGATGCACGAGAGGCAAATTTTGCAGTGCTGAAAGGCCCAGGATTGCAAGTAGCAGGGGCAGGTGGCGGTCGGCTAGCACTCGCAACTTGAGCATAGGAAGGCATGGCAGAGACAGCAGCAGGAGGGCAGCTGATAGTTTCAACCAACGGAACTACAGCAATAGTCAATGCAGCAAAGAAGGCAGCCTCAGTCTCTGGTTCCAATACTGGGAGAAATTGCATTGCACGAGTGAAAGCAGACATCACTAATGGATGAGATCCAGAAGTTTGAGCAGGGGCCAGCATATGCAGAGCATCCAAGAATCGGTCACGAGGAGTAGGCAAGGGAGAGGTAGCATGATCAGCTCCAGAGGCATTCTTCTCGACCCTGGCACGAGAGGCAGGTCGGCGAGTCGGGGGTGATTTTGATGCTCGACGTTTCCCTTTGGGATCAGCATCAGCAAGGGTAAGTGACATTTCGACTGTATCATTCATGTGAACATCAACGACACTTGCGGGGGATCTTCCTCTAATTCGAGCCGGTTCTGAAGTGGATGATGCTTGGTCACGTGATCGGCAGTCACGTGATTCGCGAGGAGAATTCACTTCATCTGCCCACAGAAAATTTTCTCCATCAAAGTTGCTGGGCTGAGAGTCAGGAATGTTTTCCTGAGGGGCGCGAGGGTGGGACACAGAGGGAGCACGGGAGCGAGCACGGCCAGAAGCGATGAAAATTTTTGAGGGGGGTGCGGCGGGCGGCGCGGCGGGCGGCGCGGCATGCGGCGCGTCAGGCGGCTGCGCAGGCGGAGCGCTGAGAGGCGGCATTGATTTGTGTGAGAGAGAGAGAGAGAGAGAGAGAGAGAGAGAGAGAGAGAGAGGCTCATCACAGCGAAAGTAGTGTAATGGTTATCATTGTCGCCTTCCAAGCGACAGACCCGGGTTCGATTCCCGGCTTTCGCATAAATCCGTCTCTGACGTCGTGCTTGGTATTCTTCTCCGTTTAATATTTCGGTGGTGGGCTCAGGTATCCATTAACTTTATTTCCATCAGCAGTGCGCTCCATTTCGTACCAACACTAAAGTCAACTTGTGTCGGGTTAAAACCATGTCACAAATTTGTGAAGACAGTGTTCACAAACTTAGATTTGTTGCGGCCGCCTGAACCAAATGCGCCACAACTGCGTTAGTTAATGGACCCCAACATCCCAACTCCATGGATGACCAATGTCCTCCAGCTCCAGAGGAGTTACTTATAGCAGGTCAAGCGGCACCAAATGAAAGGGGAAAGTGCCAGCAAAAGGGACACTTTCTGCAACTTCTAGTCCTGCCAATACCAAAAGGAAGATAAAAGGGCAGAATTTCACCCATGCTGATATTCATTGTCAGCATAGCACAAATGAATACACCCGCTCCTTGACAGTGGATCCTTCTGAACCTTTTATTTTGGAGATTGCACAAATCAACGTCGTCTTGATATCTCTCTGAATAGAGTTGGAGATATATCAGAGGGGAATTCAAAGTCAAGTTAACTTTTGGAAAACAGATGCTGCAGTCAGAAAATTGTCGACAGGAGGATGCAGAACAATGCAAATGGGATTAGGAATGAAGGGAGCACGAGCCTAAGGAGGAGCATAAGCACGGGAGCTTGATGTGTCGAGCAAGGAGTAAGATTTTCTCCCACTCAAAGTGACCCACAAGACCTCATGTCTCAGCAACCAGACACATCAGAGTAAAGTGGAGGGCAGCGGCAGAGTCAGTACCATTGCACCTACCTACGACAGATCAATTGCATTTACTGGTCAATACGTATCGTAGCTCATTGCGGACACCGGCAATCAACTCGCAGCATCAATTTACATTGTTTTTGACCCCAGCATCACTTTTTGACCCCAGCATCACCCCAGTTGCCCAAAAACTGGCTGAGAAAATTTCGACCTTGTTCGAATTTTGTCGTGCAGTTACTTGGTCAATACACATTGTAGCGCTGTGGGAGCACCAGCAATCAATTTTAAGCATCAAGTTACATTGTTCTCCACCCCGGGGTCATCTCAGTTGCCCAGAAAGTGGCAGAGAAATCTTTGACCTTCCCGCAATTTTTGATTGCGAGTATCACGTAAATGAGACACTGTAGAGCTTCAGAGACAACAGCAATTGATTTGCCCAGTCTGTTTGGTATTTGAGTGGCTCAACAGGCTTGGTTCACCACATGAGGGATGAGGCCAAATTTCAGGTTTCTCCCTGGCAGAGTCCCTTGACTCCACGACAAAGGCACTGAGTGTTTGGGTTTGTGGCATTCCTGGGGACCTGTACATTTACAGCAACCTTTGGCTGCCTATTTCTATTTTCTATGGATTGTGTGGGGCTTGAGTTTCTGATAGCTCAGTGGTGATGACAGACCTGGAGTCTGGGACTTATGCTTGCTGCCTCTGCAGTGAAGACAGACCTGGCATCTAGGACTTATGCTCACTTCTGGGCTGTGTTCACCTTTTCATTCATACCAGATGAGAAATGTTGACATTCGATGGCAAGATAAATAGAGTCCCGGAGTTACATAACTGGGACCGCACGAGCAGCTGCGTATATGAAAAGGATTGATTTGAGCTAGTTGGCAGTAGACAGGAGCCTGAAAGAATGTATGGCTTACTGAAAAGACGAGTTAGCATTCGAGAATTTGGGAGCGGTGAAGACGGACAATCAGAATCCTTCTCTGTTTCAGGGCATGCCAACAGTTTGTTTTCAACCATCAGTATGAGTACGACATTCCATATCCCCCAGTTCCGCAACTGTGGCTTGACATGTCAGGATTCAGAGGCTGGATGAGTGACTGATTGGGAGCAGGCCAAGATACCGCTTCACCTGACCTCTCGCAAAGAAAGGTTATCTATCAGCACTGTTTTGTCAACTGGCGCATTAGTGATTCAGGGGTGCTACTCTGAGCGACAGCAGCATCAAGGGATTCACAGTGAGTGTCACTGAATGATGGGGCATATTTAGGGATTGATGTAACAAGTAACATATGTAATATGACCGTATTTGGCAGCAACATAGAAGACACATAAGTATGAGTTTCCACCATCATACATACATATTACTCTCCCTGAGTAACGATTGTAATCAATTAACAATTGTAACTGACAAGTCTCTCTGCATCCCGCATTGAGAACTCCTGGGCGTCTCCAGTCCATCTGTTATGTCGTAGTGTGTTATGTTTATGGTAGTTAAAGTGACCGTACTTTTTGAGTCCTGTGCTGATGTTGGGATATATGGTATAATAAGGCTGCACCCCGGGATAGCAACTTCTTATATAATTATCGGTTATATTTGATGTGTTATAACCCAAAAGGATTTGATATAATCTGCTTTTGTAGGAGCCGACTACCTGACAAACCTCTTCTTTATTTCTTTGTTCTACGTTATCTAATCTTTGATTTAATTAAATTTGCCGCTTGTCAAAGGGACGTAAAATTCAAATATTTATTGATTACCATCCCTAGGATAAGATTCTTTCAAGTAATAAAGACCGTCATATATTTTACCGTTTACAATCCAACATGCTCGTCCCATACAAAAACGCCGTGGTTACATGTCTTCAGGCTGAACAGATTTTCAAGTTCAGCCCAACTTCAGCCCGAAGACCTGATGTCTGACACTCACTATTGTATTCAATTCCAAAAACATTAATGCGACAGTTGGAAGTATCTCAATCACTGTCACCGTGACCAGACGGAAAATCTCACTCACAAAAATAGAATCTAAACAATCAATCACGCTCTCCGCTTCAAATTTCCTCCCAAATTGCTCCTCTGCTGTGCCAACCAGCTCTGCTGGCTCCCGCCTGCCGCACTCCTCGCTCCAGCCCTCATCGCCGCCGGCGCACCGGTCCCAGGCGGCGGAACATGTCCAGGTCCGTACCCAGTTCCCTTTTGCTGCATCGTCTTCATTCCATAGTTGTACCACGCAGAAAGCATAATCTTTTGCTCCCTCCTCGCCGCGTTGCGCGTGTCAGTGAGCTCCTGTCGCAACCGATCGCACTCGGTCGTCTTCTCTTTGACCGCAGCCTCGTACGCCGCAGCCGCTTCAGCAAAGTTGTCCTGCAACAAAACAGAATTTAAGTAGCGCTTCTTTACTTGCGCTCACTGTTGCTCTCTTTTGGCTCACCCGCTGGGATACATTGTTGATGTCCTTCAACTGCTTGTCCTGGCTCTGGATGTACTCCTTTGCCTTCTTCAAAGCCTTATGCAGCTGCGCATTCTGCTCCGTCATCTGCACCATCTTCTGCGTCGCGGCGGCAAGCTTCTGGCTCACCTCGTCCGGGTTCTGCCCCCGCAACTCCATCGCCGCCAACGCAGCTTTAAAGTCGCTGTTGCTCCTCTCAAGCTGTATCAGCTCGTCTTTGACCTCGACTAGCGCGCTCTGAAGCTGATCCTTCTCGAGCAAAAGCTTGTTGATCTGGCCCTTCATCTTGCGCACCTCCTCACTCGACTCGTCGACCTTGCGCTTCATCTTTTCGTGCTGGACGCCGGCTTCGTCGGGGGTGCTGAAGCCGCCGGGGCCGGCGTTAGGCGTGGGTGAGCGGAGTGGGTGCTGGGACTGGACCTGGAGGGCGATTTCGGCGTCGGCGAGCTTTTGGCGGAGGATGGTGAGTTGGGACATGGTATCGGCGAGACGTTGCTGGAGGGCTGCAGCATCGCCGGGTGGTGGAGATGTAGGCGACATAGTTGCGGACACGGCCCTGAGTTGCGTCAACTCGTTCTCCAGTGCCATATTCTTTTGAACCGCTTGAAGGTAGTCCTAAAGAAGATGAAACGTGAGCTTTCAATCCAAGTGACCTCAGTTCGTTTCTGCATACCGCCTCAAACTTTGTGCGCAGCCCTTTTGCGTCTTCAAGCATGTTTTCGAGGTAAAGAACACGCTCCTGAGCGCTCTGTTCCGACGACTTGTACTTTCTCAATCGCTCCAGCTCCGCTTCCATCTGCGCAGCCTTTGATTTCCTAAAGACGAGCTC
Organism: Cladochytrium replicatum; assembly: GCA_025526935.1. NCBI lineage: Eukaryota > Fungi > Chytridiomycota > Chytridiomycetes > Cladochytriales > Cladochytriaceae > Cladochytrium > Cladochytrium replicatum. The sequence goes on along the minus strand of JAHLKD010000079.1, from coordinate 269,395 downwards.
ATGAGCAATCCACCAACTTCTCACCCAAACCCAATCTCCCTTTTTAAACTCACAGCGACGTAACATCATTCTGCTCCGGATCGTCGGTTAAGCGATTCACACCCTCGAACTCCTTCTCCTTCAACCGGTCCTCCAAACCATCAATCGTCTCCATATGCCTCGCCTTCTCATCCTCCAGCATCACGACCTTCGTTCTCATCTCTCCAAGCGCAAACTCAAGCTTTGTCTGCTCCACAAGCATTCCCGACATCCTCGCCTCCGACGCCGAAATCTGCTCCTTGTAAGTGTCCATCAATGGCCGCATTGCAGATACTTTGCGGTACTCCTCCTCGATACGGTCAGCGCGCTCCATCTGCCGCAAGTTTGCATCCTCGAGGGACTTGATCTGCTTGCGGAGGTCAGAGGTTTCCTCGAGTTTTTTCTTGTATTTCTCAAGGAGGGCTTCGGATTTCTGTAGTCGATCGGCCATGTGCCTGAACTCGTCGAGCTGGTCGCGGAGACGGACGGCTTCTTCTGCACGTCGTTGCGCATCATCGAACTGGAGTCAAAGACGGGATCAGGTGATTGACTTCAACAAAAGTATAGTTTATACCTTGCGGGTCAATTCATTGATGAGGCTCGACTGCTTCTCGATCATAATATCCGACTCAAGTCGCTTCCCTTCACTCTTATCTCTGTTGCAAGATAAGTTTCAGTTGTCCTCCACCAAGCTTTATCGATTCTCACAGGTCGGCTTTCAAATGGTCGATCTCGGTCTTTCGAATTACATCGATCTGCACTCCTTCGTTCTGCGCCAGAATAGTAGACTCCATATCGTGCAACCGGTTCTGCAATTCTCTCTTATCCGCCATCGTCTCTTCCTAAACAGATACACGATTTTCAATGATCACTAAAAACAAATAAAATCACAGACCGAGGTATTACCAGTTTGGCTTGCAAGGATTCGAGCTGCTCGCGCAGAGACTGGTTGAATCGCTCAAGGTCCTGCCTTTCTGCCATCCACTGCCCCGTCTGCTGTTGCGCCGGCTCCTCCTCGCTCGTGTAGCTCGTCGCAGAATCCGGAACAAGCGATGCACCCAGCTTCGCCATCACCTTAGCAAATCAAAATCAACGTCCCCGTCGTTTTTGCCGACTCTCTCTCACTCTCTGCTAACCTCCTCGATCCCCAACATGATCGCATGCTGCGCGTCCTCGTCCAACCTCTGTATTTTTTCAATGTACATCTGATTCCGGGCGCTCTGCACCGCGAGTCCGAGTACCAACTGCGCAAGTTTCACAAGCTCGCCTTCGTCGACGTCCCTCGCGATCGCGGTGAAGTTGGGCTGTGCGGCATTATGCGCCAGCGCGACAGTGGACTGGCCCAGGACTTCTTCGTAGTAACCGATGATGAGCTTGTATATCTTTTTGAGGTTGTTGAATTTCAGGACCCAGTTGTCTCCCGGGTCGAGGTTGCGGAGGATGCGGAACCAGTTTGGATCGCTATTTTTTGAGACAAAGTGTTCATTTGATTAAGTCAAAGAAACGTATAATATTCAAAAAGTCTGTGGGAGCGGCAAAGTTTGGAAAACCTACATGTCGCAGAGGACCTCGTAAAAGATTGCGCCGTCAGCGAGTTCCCTGATTGTGTCGACTTGCATCGAAAGCTCGTCAAAAGTGGATAGCTATTAGAGAGTCATAAATCGGCACATGAGCGAAAATGAGATGTCTTCGTAAGGTACCCATTGTACAAACGCATTTGCGAATGCGGTGTTCTGTGGTTGTGATGCCATTATTTTACAAACGTGGCTACTGGAAGCACTTTGTCCTTGTCACGACGGGTTCAGCGGTGGCTGTGGTGGTGTAGAGCTTTGTTAAAAAATAGCAGAATTTCTAGAATGTAGAGTGCTGGAACACATCTCAGAGTCGTTGAAACAGAAAAGGTCATGGCCGTTGTGCGGAAAGAAAACAGACATGAACCGCATTCGCGCAGACTCCAAAAAAAGCAAGACGAAATGTTCTCAAATGATCTCGAAATCCTCCATGTTATCTGTCAGTAGATACAACACCAACACTCCCATCTAATACCAGCACTTCCATCGATCCAACCAACTGCTTCAGCTTTTCGCTCACTATCCCACCATGCACCATCGCAACCCCCTCCATCTCACACAGCGTCGACACAGAAGTAACCCTTGCAATAGGCTCGTTTTCTCCATCCACAGTCCCAAAGTTCTCCTCCGAAACCCCAACCGACGCGCTCTCATCCTCACAGTCCGTTGCACTGCTACAACTCGAACCCACAGCATCCAACTCGTCCTCCTCCTCATCAAAGAACGCCACCCGCGTCTCCACCTCTTTCCCACTCAACCCGTCCAGCATCCTCACATGCGCGCTCTCGTCCGCGTTTCTGCCGACGTACCATTTCACAAGCTCCCGGATCCCGTCCTCTACGCACGTCTGCGGCGCGTATCCGAGCTCCCGCTTCGAGAGCGTCAGGTCTGCGTACGTGAGCTTCACGTCGCCCGGTTGGTCGGGGAGGTACTTGATGTTCGCAGGCTTGCCGACGGCGGTTTCGACCGTGCGAATGAATTGCGTGAGCGTGACAGTCGTGCTGTTGCCGAGATTGTACACGCGTGCGCCGGATGGTGTGGGCGTGAGCAAGGACGCGAGGATCCCGGAGACAATGTCGTCGATGTAGGTGTAGTCACGCGAAGACGTCCCGTCGCCAAACTGCGAGATCTGATCGCCGCGGATAAGTTTTTCCACCGCAATAAACGGGAACATATCTATGAATAGAAACAGATCATAATTTCCGGTCAGATCGATCTCGTTTTAGTGGATTTCTCTCATTGTGTTGCTAACCTGGTCTCCCACGTGGACCCTAAGGCGCGAATACAGGTGAGGTCACGGACAAGCACAGCCACCAATAAATTTCGTCGATCCACGTGTGCACGCGTTATCCAACGGCGGAACAATATTGCAAAAGAGAATGGGAAGAATAGCTCAGCAAAACGGAACAGATCGCATGTGATAAGACAAAGTCGCTTACGTAAACTGTAAAGAATCTCAGTCCTGTCACTGGAGTCCCGTATAGAGAGTGGTAAGTGGCTGCCATTAGCTCACAGGCTTTCTTGGTGGCGGCGTAAGGCGATACGGGAACCTCGGTAGGGTCGAATTCGGAAAATGGTACTTTGGTGTTACCGCCATAGACGGATGAGCTGGAAGCGTATACGACCAGCTCGCATCCAAACTGCCTCGCGAGGTCCAGAATCGTCACCGTCGCGTTGATGTTGGAGTGAATGTAGATATGTGGATCCTACACCGCCATAAGTCCCACACATTGAAATAAATAGTTCTATCCATCTTATACCTGAATAGATGGCCGGACGCCGGCGCGTGCAGCCAGATGACACACCCTGTGAATAGGCCCTTCTCGTTCGAATATGGCCCCCATCGCAGTTACGTCGGCGCAGTCCGCTTTGTAAAGCACAAGGTATCGTCCGCACTCCGCCGCGGTGCGCTCGAGGATATGCAGGTTGTGGTGCTTCTGTCGCACGTCGTAAGCATCGTTCACTTCGTCGACGACAATCAAGTCGTGGCCGTCTCTGAGCAAACGCTCTGCGGTGTGAGAACCGATAAAGCCAGCAGCGCCCGTGACAAGAACTTTCATTGTTTTTTGATTATTGATGATGTGTGAAAGTTGGGATGGGAAAGGTGGGGAGCTTTTCTAATGTATGATTTTGGAAGGTGCGCTAGCGAAGGGGTGCGGTTTAATAAATCGAATCGGCCAATCGGGCAGTGCTGGCGGGCGGAAATATTGATTGCTAACACGATTAATTGAGTGTGGGAAAAACAATAGGGAAGCAAACAAATGTGGCGCTCGAGGTTTGCAAAGCCATATTCGTTGTTCCGCACGTGCAGATAAAATGCAGGGGGCATCTGGTTTGTGGTAAACAGGTCAGCGCTACCTGAACACCGCAATCGTGAATATTATTTTTGTACAGTAATGGTCCACCTGCTGTAAAAGGATTATGCATTAAAACGTTCACTGTGTTGTATCATACAAAACAGCGCAAACGATTCAACCGACCGGCGCATTTGTTGAATGCAAAAATGTTCCCTTAATGGCACCAGAATGATGCAATTTCATTCATACTAATATCTGTGGCACTAACGTTCGAATGCCACATCAATTCTGGTAAAAATGCCATCCATTTCACGTGTAATTTCCCATTTTCTGTCATCACCCTTTGATCTGATCGTGATCTGCCATTCTCAGATTCTGTTCTATTCTTCTATTCTGCTATCAGATCTGCCCTCTGTGTCTCTCTTGCCGTGCCTTTGCATATCTCCAACGTCCCTCCTTTCCGTTCCACCTTATTTCAGCCCCGACCCCGCTCGCTCTCCGCCCCGCTCAACTTACTACTCTGCCATTCCTCAAATTGTTGCTACTGTGACTGCCAATCTGACCCTCCCTGATCTTTCCATCATGATCCACCAGCACGATGACACCTCCGATCCTGCCACAGATCCCTGCTACCCGCAGGAGGTCTCCACCACACATGTTTCCAGCTCCAACAGCATCGTCTACCCAAACTCAAATGCCGCATGGACCCTCTTCAGACCCGTCTACACCTCCCTCCCCATCGCTCCTGACCAGCCCTCCCACCCCCGCTACTCGCTCCTAGCTCACCATGTCAACAAATTCGACTCCACACTCAGATGGTCCCTGAGCGTGTCTACAGAGCAAGCCCTAGACCCAGCCGACGCCCACCTGCGCACCTACTCAGACCCACCCTCCTCCCTCACCCGCGCCTCACGCTCCTCATTCACTGACTACGCAAGTGGGACGAGCAGGAGCGGAACTCCCGAACTCAAACCCCTCAGTCCCTACAAACTCGAGCCTGGCCCATACAGGGTCCACTCGCCCTCGGCACTCCACCAGCACTCCGAGGACCTCGGTGATTTCGCTCTAGACCCTGGCGACCCGGACGTAATCGAAGTCACTCACATCCGCCACAAATTCGACGACGACCACACGTTCAGCGACCTCCCGTCTATAGCAGAAGTCCTCCTCGCCTTCCCAACCCACGCAGACATCCACAGCACCCTCTCCAAGCAATCTATGAAATCCAGCGACAAATCAAAGCTCTCCATACCCTTTCTCCCGTCCCAGGCTGGCGGCAACACAAACAAAAAATCCTGCTCAGCATCCACAAACTCGCGATCCTTCTTTGTCTTGTCGACCCGCACCGCACGGCTCCTGATCCACCTCTTCTTCGCCCTCCTTGGATTTCTCATGCATCTCGCCATCGGTCCCCTGGCCTACCTCATCCAGCCCCTCTTCCTCCCGCTCAAACGCACCACCCCAACCATCTCCCGCCGGATCGTCGGGCCCTTTGTCGACGGCGTGTCTTCTGGCGCAGCCTTCCTTCTGGGTACGACCCCCTCCATCTCCCTCGGCATTCTCGTCGTCCTCGTACTCGACGTGCCTTTTCCAACGGTCCTGTACGTCCTGTGGCGGTTCCAGGGGGAGAACGTGTGCAGGCCCGGATCGACCGTGATTGATTCAGGCGATGGCCGTGGACTGGAGCAGCAGGATCCCGAGGACGCCGCGGAGGCGTGTTTGGGAGCGTTTGAGGACGCGGGGTGGGTGATGCTCGTGTTTTCGGGGGTATGGCTTGCGGTCGTGGGGTTGTCGCGGTGGGTGAGGAACCGGAATCGGGCCAACTTGTTTGAGACACGGACGTTGAATGGGGATGCATGAGAAGGCAGGAGTTGAACGAGTTTATTTATTAGATTCGGTATCTTTTTTTTGATAATGCGATGCAGCTGTGCGCACTGTATCTTGTTTTTGATGAAGTGCATTCGGCATGTGATTCTTTATGGGGGTTGCTCACCCGGATTGCTGGTTGCAGGGCGTTTGTTTTAATCTTTGTAAATACTGCTGGCATGATTCGGTTTGAACATATTTTTATTTTGGTTGTGGTTGCTTCGTTTTTCTTTGAGTTTTCTTTCTATCCCCAAAATCATGGCACTAACCTTCACATATCTATTTTTATTTAAAATCATGACCATTAAGGATAATCCGAAAGTTATGTAGTTTGGTTTTGTGTGATGCCATCTTGTTCCTTTGGTTTAGCTGTGCATCTTTGCGTTGGGGACGGCAGATCTTGTTAACCCACCACGGACAGACCCCACTGATCTTTCGGAGTTACTGACTTCAGACTCCAGCCTGTAGCTACAAGGGACGAATTTCTTGGGGCCAGCTTGATCTGGCTTGTTCAATGGATCTGAATTTTTGAAGAAAAAACCCCTGGAATCTACCGAATATCACTAACAAGTGAACTATTGTTTCCCGTCACTTTGGGGCCCCAGTAGTGAGCGAATTGACTGGACACTCTTCACATTTTTCAGGCGACCATTGAAAGAAACTTATATCATCGATCAAAATACTGACAATTTATATTGCACATTTCACTCCCTGCAGCAAAGCTGCGAGTTCAATTGTAAAAAATTGCGAGGTTCAATATACGGTAAGCTAGGAGTTGCAAATTATGCCAGCCAGTCTCCGGCGATTGATTTGACCAATTCGACTAATCAATCGAGCTCTTGTGATTGAATTGGTCGTCGTTCTGGGCTCTACTGTCTCCCTTTGCAGGTTTGAGTGGCAAGTCAACAGTGGTTGCACTTGCACCAGTTGGATCAGGAACAGACTTGTCGGTGGGACTGTCAATAATAGTATTCCGAACAAACCTACAAGGTTCGCGCGCGGGAAACAAGCGACCCGCCAAAACAAGTTTGTTCGACGTCTGACCGCTTGCGTTCCGCTCGTTTTGTTCACATACAACTATCACCCGCCGACGCTCACAAACCCTCGGTGTAAGAATCGTCCATGAAATTTCCAGAATTAAAGTCTCCCGGAAATCTTCTCAGGTCATCAGAAAGCGGTTCCGTTGGCTCTGAATGGAATGCGGTGGCACGCTCACAGATATCGTGGATCAGACCATCGACGGGCATCATGTACAGAATCACGGCCGACGGAACGCAGTACACCAACACCATCAGAAATACCGAGAACGGCGCGTTCACGAGCGGCATGTCCGTTCTGTGGGGAAGGACTACGTGCAGTCGTAAGCCAAGACGCATAAGGAGTCGTAGGCGGGTACAACTTCGAGCAGTTACGAGCGAACCTCATCGTTGGCTCCACTGACTCGGGTAGCAGCTCGTCTTCTTACACGCATGAAGACAGTAAGTTGTTATCAATCAACCAATGCTTTTTGATTTTGAGACTTAACTTTTTTTTCGATCTATTTCTAGCGAACGGATGTATGAATTCAATCAATGTGCACGGTGACATAACGGTCAGCTTCTCTCCCGGTATTTTCCCTGGTCCTTCGTTTCGTCAGCATTGGATACGCGCGGGAGTGGGCCAACCGTGGAAGCACAATGGGCGCCTCCGCGACATCGTCGAATCATGATCTCAAGTGACACCAACCCAAGAAAGCTCTTCTTCAGCTTCGATTGAATCAGAGATCAGCCAAAGTGGTCAGTTTTGACGACTCGTTCATTAGATTCCTTTGTGCGGCTAACGTGGATATTTTAAGGACAATTAACACGGGTGGTCATACACAAATACCAACATCTATAGACACATAGAGGTAGAACGATTGTGCATCATCGCCGACCTCCTGTGACTGAACCTTTTCGAAATACTTAATCCGTGACCTATTAGTCCAACTGGTCAATCCAGCAAGGAACCGAGCCAAAGGAAGCGAACGGAATAGATCACCGCGACGAGAAGAACTGGGTCAACACAAGCCGGACAGCAAGAACCCACCCTCTCGGAAAAGCTACGCCTTCCCGCTCTCTCCGTGCCAGTACCGTGTTCCCAAACGATCTCGTTCGAGGACATTGTGAACGAATACTTCCCTTCCACACACATTTCGGATACGATCAACACCGCGACCCCGCAAAACAATATGGTTGTCGGCGATGGAGGTCAACAGCGCGGGATTGCAATCCCTGGGCGGAAATAAAGCACCGGCTCGGCCGATATTACCACCCTGGGACCGTACCGCGAATTCAAGTCGCTTGACGCAAATTGTTCCGATGGGCTCGTTGGAGTCACCTGAACGAACGCCACGCTTGGATCTTAGAGCCATCCGTGAGCGTTTCTTGAACAATTATGTTATCGGTTTCACTCACTCAGCATCTACATTTTTTGTGCAAACGGGAGTATGGTTGTGCGTGATAGCGGTCGCATCATGTGGTCATCTTATTCTGCGTGTTCCGATCACACTAAAGCTGTCGGACTCTGGAGATCTCAACGTTACTTACATGACTGGTGCCACTTAATGGACATGGGGGGACAAGCTTTCCGTCAACACCTTTGCCGTACCCGAAACCACAGCCGTAAACCTTCGCTGGCCACAACTCCTCATCACACACAACAACAACAACAACAACAACAACCACCACCACCACTACGACTACAAAGCAACCACTAAGCCTTCGCCACCGCCAACCCTGCCAGCATCGTGCCCGTGAGGTACATGTATTTGCAAACCCGGATGGTGGCCCGCCGAGCAAGGCCAGTGCTGCTCGCCAATCTCGTACTGGGACGCAAACAACTGGTGTATTTGCAACAGCGGGTACCAGTGGGACAGCTGCACGTAAGTGAAAGTGTGTCACACCAGGTTATGGACGTTAATGAATTTCTTCAGTTGATGATTTGCAGTTGCTCTGAGATTAACTGTCCCTGGCGTACAGATCCGTCGAATTGTGTGCATGCGTGTGTCCAGGCCGGGTTGGTAGCCTGCACAGCAAGGGCAGGGCGGGCTGCTCCACAAACTCCTACTGGGACACGAACAATGGATGTGTTTGCAACAGTACCATGTTTGTGTGCGCTCAATTCCTTTCTAGATCCAAATATATTTTTAGATCCCCTGTGCATAACTTCACCTAGCCATGCATTCACCTGTCATATGGGCAGTTAATCAAAGTCTGCCAATACCTAGTCTATCGAGACAATGTTATGCACTCATAAAGAAGATCTCAAGCCATGCGCATAAAGATCTAGCTCTAATAACCCACAGGGAATAGAGATTTTGGTATTTTGGAGGGAGGAAGAGGGGCTTTTATATCGGAACCACCAAATTACGTACTACAAGGAGAGGAAGTTTGTGTCTTAAGACAAAAAATGTAAGTGTGGAAAAATGATTTGATGACGCGAGGATCGAGATCACCATCGATGATGATGATGTAGACAATGGATCTCAAAATTCTTCAACGAAGTTCCTTGTCTTTGCTCACTGGAAAAGGAAACGAGCACCTGTGCATCCGCGATGGTGGGGATCGTTGTGATTGAAGCCGTGATTTTATTGAACTCGACCGCGGTTCAGCTCCCGTTCAGGGACTTCAGGGCCTAAGGGCAACCACAGCCCTGGACAAACACTGAACTTGACACCAGGGTAGGGCACAAATCCCTGGCCACAGTCACGCCAAGCCGTAGGCAGGCAGCCGAAGAGATGTCCATGGAAATCGGTCGCCAAGGGACAACGACAAAAATTGAGCTTTTTCCTGTTCGCGTATGTAAGGTTTGCCATAAGAACAACGACTCACGCATCTCCACCGAAGCAAATTGCATCGCTGCTCCCTTTTTTTTTGGCTCCTCCTCATTTATTTTCTTCGCACTCAAATTATATTTTCCTGGGAGCGGTCTCACGGCGAACCAGCCCGCTCCTGTATTATCCTCGCACCCACCGCAGCGTGGGGCTCAATTGGCACATCACGGCAATCAGATTGGTATAAAGCCGTACTTAGCCCATCCTGCTCCAACCACAGCACAAGCACACACACACACACAGACACACACACTCTCTCTCTCAATCCGCTTGTTCGCAGTGGTCCTGTGTCTGTGATCCTGATTATTGTTACCGCGGTAACCATCAGATCCGCGCCTCGAATCCGTGATTGTGATCTGATTGATGATCCCACCAACAACAACAAAAGAACCAGAAATGGTTCAGCCGGTATTTCAGCCGTTCGACGATCTGTTGCTGCAGCAGTTCGGCTTGCTGTACTCCGGAGCCAGGAGCCAGAGCAACGGCTTATCAATTGAATTCGATTCCTCCAGCTCAGTCGTTCCGCAGAGTGGCTCTACGCCTTTAAAGCTCCAGGAACCCTTTATTATGCACCCCTGCACATCCACATCGTCTTCAGCTACTTCCACATCGTGCCTCAGCAACTCTGCTATCTCGAGGCAAGCTCTTTCCGACCCCAGCTCGTCGTGCGGCGACACACTTGAGATTGCGTCGCCAACATCTGCGGCACTGAACTCAGAAGGCAGCGGTCTTTTTGCTGGTGCAGCGATGTTTACCACCACAACTCCCAGTATAGCTTCGCCAATTTCACCATGCGTTGCTGAAACTTCGCTGGGTCATGATGTTCCAACACCGAAAAGCCAAACAAAACCGACCACTCCTGGTACTTAATGATCGACCTCTTCACTTCAAAATATTGTGTTAATTGATCCGATTTCTTAACAGTTCGGGCAAGGCCAAAGTCGAAGACAACCACGGGGTCTCTAGAAAAAAAAGCTTCCGGGATACAAGTCTCTCCAATCAGCGGAGGACCGGTTCGCGGTCCCAAAAATCGTGCAACTTCGAAACGGTCTCATGAAACGGTGCACTTCTCTCAAGCCTCGCACGGTTTCGTATCGCTCTGCAAGATCGTACCACCGTCCCAACTGGCACCACAACCCGCCTTGTTCCTATCTTCACCCCCTCCGTCCCCTGCCCACACCGAACGCCTCGCCAACCTCCACACCAACCTCCGCAAAGCCTCTCATATCGCTTCGCTGATCATCGTACAACCAGAATCGTTGATCTCCGAAGGATTCCTCTTTTCCGCCTCGTATGCTGTAACTGCGACCGTGGTCCATCATACCTGCAATACCACACCAAGCACGTCACCTTCCCGACTCCGTGTCGCGTCACACGATTCAGGTATAGACGTCTCGTCGCCTCCTCCAACTCCTTCTCCCGAGAAGCTCGCGTCGAATCCGCAAAAGCAAGATTGCGCATGCAGACCGTTTGCGATCCCTGTCCCGACGCAGCTGCACCCCGAGGATGTTGTACTCGCGATGGACCAGCAAACTGCGCTTGCGAGCGTTGCGAATCGCTGGGCACTCACTCGCAGCGCGTTTGGACTCTTGTTCTCTGTCCCTGCGCCCGTTGTCGACGCGACGATCTTGTCAAGTTCGAATGCGGAGCGATCGTTGCTGTATCTGTTCTCGTTGGTGCCAGAAACGAACCAGTGGATGGTGCTGTTGGTTTGAAAGGCGTAGGAATTAAGAACGAACAAATATCGACATGCAATCATGTTTGTTTTGGAGTCTTGACGAGGGATGTATTGATTTGGGTACACTTTTTACGGACATTGATATTTTTCTTGCAAATTGTTTTTCATATCAAATCGTTTGCGGTGGTCTCGAGACATCGAGAAACATCAAATACATTTCACAATCCATTCATTCACATACACAAATATCGTGGGAATCCCTGTCTGCTGTGGTGGAAATGCCATAAAACGCGTCAAAGTTTCCGCGCTCTCCGGGATTGCTCTCACTTTTTTTGCTTTCCATCCCATTCCACTCACCAATGTGCACCGCTAATGCTACAAACTCGGCGACCGCTGCTCCAGGCGACCGCAACGTGCTGCCCAAAACCGTCACCCCTACCCACTATGACGTGGTCCTCACTCCGAACCCGCTCCCCCCCTTCAAGTACAACGGAACCGTCACTATCCTGTAAGCGGAGAATATTTTCCGTTTCTTAAAGTACCTAACATTGCCATGCACTGCCTTTCCTTTCCAGTTTTAAGGTGAACGACGACATCACCAAGATCAGCACCAATGCTCTTGAACTTGAAATTGTCGGGAACGCGAAGCTGACCGTCCTTCATGCAAAGTCAGAGTCCACGTATGTTACAATTCACATTATATGTTGAGGTGTTTGCTCACATTTCGTTACAGTCAGGAATCCACTGGTCACTCGTACGACGAGTCGCTCCAGGCCGTCGTTTTCGAGTTCGCGAACGTCATTCCGGCCGGCTCGACTGCCACCTTGCTGATCAACTTCATTGGCGAGCACAATGACAAAATGGCGGGTTTCTACCGCTCTGCCTACAAGGACTCCAACGGAAATGAAAAGTATGTCGTGTAATTTGGGAAAGAGTGGTTGGAGGGCGGAATTTCTCGAAGAGGTGATCCAAATTGCTTATGAGAAGGGGGGACATGCCCTGGAACAAGTTATTGATTTTATTCCACTTCTATTTCCGCAGGTTCATGGTGGTTACCCAGTTCGAGAGCACCGACGCCCGTCGCGCATTCCCCTGCGCAGACGAGCCCTCTCTCAAAGCGACCTTTGATGTCACCCTCAGAGTCGATCCCGCGCTCACCGCTCTGTCCAACATGAACGTAGTGAATGAGACCATCGTCGATGGCTTGAAGGTCGTCAAGTACGCCCGCACCCCCATCATGAGCACTTATGTAAGTTTATTTGATTAACCGCCGCATCGAAAATGCTCATATGATAATATTGCCAACAGCTGGTTGCGTTCGCGGTGGCAGAGTATGAATACATTGAGGACACCGCGCACCCCAAGCAGCCTGCTGACGCGAAACCCATCGCAGTGAGAGTGTACACTCCCCCCGGAAAGAAGGAGGAGGGCCGCTTTGCGCTTGAGGTTTCATGCAGGGTTCTAGAGTATTTCTCGGAGTACTTTGACATTGCCTACCCGCTCCCGAAGTGCGACCACGTTGCCATCCCCGATTTCAGTGCCGGAGCGGTACGTGTTTTATGACAAAATGTGAGCGTCGGGGTTGAATCAGGAAATTTTGACGTGGTAGATGGAGAACTGGGGTCTGATTACGTACAGAGAGCACGCACTTCTGTACTCTGAGGCGTCCTCGTCCGCTGACCACAAGCAGCGTGTTGCGTATGTTGTGTCCCACGAACTTGCTCACCAGTGTAACGTTTTGAAGCGCTGTCCGACAACATGGATCGCAATTGATCACATTCATTAATTCAGGGTTCGGGAACTTGGTGACGATGGAGTGGTGGAGCGGTATGTTGGCAATGGTTTGATAGTGCTGCTTTATATTGACTCATGCGAAACAGACCTCTGGCTCAACGAGGGCTTTGCAACTTTTGTGGGTATCCTTGCTGCAGACAAGCTTTTCCCCGAGTGGAACCTGTGGACCAAGTTCATCACCACCGAGTTGGCCGGTGGGATGAGGTTGGACTCCATGCGATCCAGCCACCCCATCGAAGTTCCTGTTGCTGATGCTGTCGAAGTTAACCAGATTTTCGATGCGGTGAGTTCATTTCTGAGAATAGCTTCAAACTACTCAACTATTGTTTCTCCTTTCAGATCAGTTACTTGGTATGCTCAATATAGGTTTGGTGGGATATTGGCAAATCTAATATTCTGTTTGTCTTTAGAAAGGAGCTTCCGTTATTCGCATGCTGTGCGCGACCCTCAGCCAAGAGCACTTCATGAACGGTGTGCGCATCTACCTCAAACGCCACAAGTACGCAAACGCGAGCACCATCGACCTCTGGACTGCCCTCGGCGAATCCTCCGGTGTCAACGTCGCCAAACTTCTCTACGGCTGGACCAAACTTGTCGGCTTCCCTCTCGTCACCGTCGAAAAGGAGGTGATCGAGGACGACAAAATCACCCTCCACTTGTCCCAGACCCGATTCCTGGCCACTGGTGACCTGACTGCCGCGGAGGAAGCGAACACCGAGGCCTGGTTCATCCCTCTCCGCATCGTGACGCACTTGAGTCCGAACACTCCTACCGACCACGTCCTGAGCACCAAAACTGGCACGATCACTCTCCCGTACTCGAGGAGCGAGTTTGAGTACTACAAACTCAACTTCAACGCCACCGGTATCTACCGCGTCAAGATGACGGAGTACGCCATTGAACGCGTCGGTAAGATCTTGAAGGAGAAGAACGACCTGTTGGCGATCGAGGACCGCGTGAACCTGGTCCAAGATACGTTCCACCTCGCCCGTGCCGGGTACGTCAGCATGACTCTCTGGCTCTCGCTTATCAACAACCTCGGATCCGAGAACTCGTTCATTGTCCTTGAAGATACCAACACCAACCTAAGCGACATCCTCACCATGCTCTACAGGTCTTCTCCGGCCGTCAAGACAGCGCTCCAGACCGTGCGCCGTAACATCTTTGCGCCCAAAGTGTCCACCTTTGGCTTCGAGTTCAACGAAGATGAGCCCTACGAAACCAAGCAGCTCCGAACTCTTGTGCTTGCCGCAGCCGCGAGGAGCGAGGACCCTTCAACAGTCGCGGAGCTCCAGGCCCGTTTCGAGCGCTTCATCTCAGGCGACGCCAGTGCCTTGAACCCCGACCTACGCGGCCTGGCCATGAGCACTGCCCTCAAGCACAGCACCGACCCTGACGCAGCCCTCGCCAAAGTCCTCCAAGTCTACAAATCCGCCACATCGGCCGACCTCAAGATCGCGTGCCTTTCCTCCCTTGGCTTCATCAACACGTTCGACCACGCCAAGAAGGTCCTCGCGCTTACATCCGACGCCTCGCTCGTGAAGCCCCAGGACGCCTACATCATCTGGAACTCGCTTTCCGGCGGCTCGCCCCTCCCCGAGCTCGTGCGTCCGTACCTCTGGGACCAATTCAAAGCGCAGTTCAACGACCTACACACCTCTTTCGCGGGTTCCATGGGCCTGTTTGGACACATTGCGGGCGCGGGCGTGCGTGCGCGCGCCGAGGAGGAGTTTGCAGAGGAGGTTGGGGCGTGGATGGCAGGCAAGGACTGCGCAAGCGACGCGGAGAAGGAGGACAGGGTCAAGAAGGTGAACGTGATCAAGAGGCCGATGGACCAGAGCGTCGAGCGTGTGCGCTCGAATGCGTTGTACTTGAAGAGGGACATTGTGAATGTGGAGAAGTGGTGCGCGGAGAGGTTTCGTTGAAGTGCGGGCAAAACTGTGAGAAGACTATTTCCACCAAGAGGAATTGGGGGAAACTGGGAAAAGAGAAGAGACCTCTTAGGGACATTCTGTATGCATGCTTACAAAAAATAAAACATTTATCTGTACGGGGGGGGGACCCACAATTTGAAACCATACGGCCATGCCCTCTCACTTAAGAATATAGACCAGTGAATAGCGAGATTCTGGCATCCTCGCACCAGCGGCAGTTAGAAAATTTTAACTACGTAAATAGCTAATGGATGACCCCTAAGTGATTTGAACACTTAACCTTCTGATCTGGAGTCAGACGCGCTACCGTTGCGCCAAGGGATCTGCTTTCCTTCTCATTCTCTGCCATGATCATTTGCACCTCACCTCCGGTTATCCATCGCAACTGTGAGCCTTGTACCCCTGCTGCCCTTCTTTTCACCTCTGCTCCTCTCTCCCTTAGCTCTCCATTGACCCTCTCACCTGCTTCTCTTCTGAGCAGTCTGCTGACTAGCAGGGGCTACTCCTCTGCTCATCCCTTATCTCTCTCACTTGCCTCTGCTCTGCCTTCTGACTTTGCAAGTTCCCTGACCTTCCTAAAGTGCTCTGCACTTCTATTGCGCTCCCTTTCTGCTCTCTCCCCTGCTACCCTCAACCCTGATCTGCTTCCAACTCTCCCTGCTTCTCCTCCACATTTACACGTCGCTGCCACCTGTGCCCTTGGTGCCACCAACACTGCCACCAGCACTGCCCCTGATGCCACCCACACTGCCACCACCACTCTTGACAGTTCAGCCACCTGCTCAGCCCCATCTCCAGCCTCATCACCTGCCACCAATGATTCCATGAATGAGCTTACTTGTTCGCACTTCCTCTTGGACGACCTGCCGACCTCGCATAGAAGCTTCAAATTTGTCAAAGAATGTGCCGAATCCTTCACTACTCTCCGATTTTCTGGTTTTACTCGTCGCCCAATCAGGGACCTTCGTGTGTTGCTTCGCAAAGATCTTCCGTATACCGCTTACCATGGCATCCGCTACATCTCATTTCTCGGCTCTGATTCTGTTGAATTTCTTTGTCGTTCTTATGCTGCTGATCTGATCCGCAAACACATACCTGGTCGAGAAATCACTGATTTGGATGTGTCCCCTCCTTCGTATTCTGACAGTTCCGACTCTCTGCAACGCTATGACTCTCTGCTCCATCGAAGTGCCAAGGCGATTGCTACTACGTCTGAGCCAGCTGTTGCATTGTTCTACCGCAATCTTGTTGATCCGTCTCATCTTTCTACGCTGTTGCATCTCGCTCGATTATATGCCCCTTCGATGACCTCAGCTTCTGACCTTCGTTTGACCCAGTGATTTGCTGTTATATTCTTCACAATGTTGAGTGTTCTTTCTTTTCTTTATCCCTCACCTGTATTTGACACCTGAGCAGAGCCTGACGGGTAGTCACAGGAATGAGTTTTTAAGATCTCTGATTTCTATTTCGCTTTGCCCTCCGACTTGCGCGCTTCCCTATGTGCTGGTCCACGACCATCTTGTAAGGCACTTTGGGTGTTGTTTATTGTTATGCATTGTATGTGCAAATAAATAAATAATATTGTTCAAAAAAAAAAAAAAAAAAAAAAAAATTCTCATAGTGGCTCAGTCGGTACGAATGCGACTTTTCGAAGCTAAACTCCGCGGTTCGAATCCTATAGGGGACTGGATTCGAATTTCCTACGAAATATATCTCTCGCAATATCGTGTCACGTGCAAGTACCGCGCCACACCTCCTTCGATTCGCCATTGCCTTCGCTCCTCTTTCCTACGGCTCGCACGGCTCCCCAAGTACTGAAGATTCCAAATCTTGGTTGAAGTACACGTGGGTGACATGTACTGATTAAGCATTGTCAATACATGTTATAACATTCAAAAAAAAAAAAAAAAACCTTTTTGTTCAACTTTCAAATGCTATTTTCCGTTCAGGTTTGTCGCCCTCTGCCTGGAATGCTGGCTTGTTGTTACCTGTTTGGAAGAATAAGGGCTCCATTGGTGATATTAGTCAGTACCGCCCCATTACTTTAACCAATGTTGATAGAAAAATCTTTGAGCGTACCCTGCTTCCTATGCTTGTAGCTCATGTTGGTAAACTTGATCCCGCCCAAGCTGGTTTCCAGGCCAATCGTTCAGGTGTTGAGTGTGTTTTTGCATTAGATGCTACCCTTCGACGGGCTTCCCGCACTGCTCTGCCTTATTGTGTTACTTTCTTAGATATTAAAGCAGCGTATGATACTGTGCATAGGCCTCTTTTGTGGGAACGTCTTCGTCAATTTCCCAGAATTCCAAACCGTTTGATCTCTGTTTTGATGAGTATGTTTGATCGTTGTTCTTCTCAGGTTGTTATAGAGAATCGTTCTTCTGATTTGTTTTCGCTTCCACGAGGTCTTTTTCAAGGTTCTGTTTTGTCTCCGTTCTTGTACTCAGTTTTCATCAATCCTTTAGCACAGCTCCTTCGTCGTGAATCTTCTCATCTTGCTAGGTTTTCTTATAACACTCCTGTTTTCAATTCGTTGTTTTTTGCTGATGACATAGCTTTGTTTTCTGCCACCCCTGAGCAAGCCCAACGTGCATTGAAAATTCGTGAAGATTTTGCTGTAGCTTCTCATTTTGTGTTTTCACCTTCAAAGTGTGCTGTGTTATCTTCTCAACGGTTACCCACCCCCTTGAAGCTTCATGGCTCTGCCCTCCCTGTAGAGGTTTCATTTAGATACCTTGGTCACTATTTTACTATTGCAGGGTTTGATCTTGCTGCAACTATTGATCATCGCTTAGAGAAAGCTCGTGCCTCATTGTATCTTTTTGCACCTTATGTCTCGTACTTTGGTGGGTCTGCTCCTCGTGTTGCCAGGTTGTTGTTTTTGTCTTTTATTAGACCTTCACTTGAGTTTGGTTTAGCACTTATTCGGCCTTCCACTGCTCAGCTTCAGGTACTCGAGCGTTTTTGTTATCATGCACTGTGTCGTCTGTTTTCGATAGCCCATACCACTTCGCGTGTTGGTTTGTTGCTGTTAGCGCAAATTCCTACTTTTGAGTTCAGGCTGAAGTACCTTCAGGCACGTATGTTTGCTCGCTGGTCTAGTGATTCCAGCCCTCTGTTACCAGCTGCTGTGTTGCAATTCTATCGGTCATCTCCAGTCGGTTATGGTTCATCTCCTTATTTTTCCGCTTGTCACAATGATCTCATTGTTCCTATGCCTGTTGTGCTCCCACTTCATCCGTTGATGTTGCATTTTCAGTCTTTAGCTGTTGGGCATAATGGACCAATTGCAGTTTCGTTTGCCCCTGTCCGCAATTTGAAACTTCGCCACCCTTTGTTGCTACCCCCACACCAACATCTCCCAACAGTATGTCTTCGTTTGTTCCTGCTATATCGGCTTGGCCGCCTGTTTCCAAACCCCCGACCTTATTGTAGGAACTGTCATGATGCCCCTGAAGTGTCGCGTGCCCATGTCTCTGTGTATCTACATTTGCGTGCTAGTTTGTCTGCTAGTTTTGATTTAGGCCCGCCTGACGATCCCCGCCTACCTCTTGACATTGCAATTGATATGCTTTCACCACGGCCTTTTTATCCTTCCCCTGCTTTTTCCCAGTGGGTTCTTGTTCTTCGTGCACTTAACCGCATTTGGTCAAACTGTCTTGGTTATGAGTTAGTTTTGTCTCCAGCTCCTGATTGTATCTTGTCTGCTTTTGTTGATTTGGATATGCCTTAGTGTTATGAAACATTTTACTTTTCCTACGGCTCGCACGGCTCCCCATGTGCTGCCAATTTACGTGTATTTTTTTACACTTGTATTTGGATTTTGCACCAGCGGGTGATATGTATTGGTTGGACAATAAATACATATTATGAAGTTCAAAAAAAAAAAAAAATCGTCGTGAATCCTTTTATCTTACTACTTTTTCTTATAAACACTCCTGTTTTCAATTCGTTGTTTTTTGCTGATGACATAGCTTTGTTTTCTGCCACCCCTGAGCAAGCCCAACGTGCATTGAAAATTCGTGAAGATTTTGCTTTAGCTTCTCATTTTGTGTTTTCACCTTCAAAGTGTGCTGTGTTATCTTCTTAACGGTTACCCACCCCCTTGAAGCTTCATGGCTCTGCCCTCCCTGTAGAGGTTTCATTTAGATACCTTGGTCACTATTTTACTATTGCAGGGTTTGATCTTGCTGCAACTATTGATCATCGCTTAGAGAAAGCTCGTGCCTCATTGCATCTTTTTGCACCTTATGTCTCGTACTTTGGTGGGTCTGCTCCTCGTGTTGCCAGGTTGTTGTTTTTGTCTTTTATTAGACCTTCACTTGAGTTTGGTTTAGCACTTATTCGGCCTTCCACTGCTCAGCTTCAGGTACTCGAGCGTTTTTGTTATCATGCACTGTGTCGTCTGTTTTCGCTAGCCCATACCACTTCGCGTGTTGGTTTGTTGCTGTTAGCGCAAATTCCTACTTTTGAGTTCAGGCTGAAGTACCTTCAGGCACGTATGTTTGCTCGCTTGTCTAGTGATTCCAGCCCTCTGTTACCAGCTGCTGTGTTGCAATTCTATCGGTCATATCCAGTTGGTTATGGTTCATCTCCTTATTTTTCCGCTTGTCACAATGATCTCATTGTTCCTATGCCTGTTGTGCCCCCACTTCATCCGTTGATGTTGCATTTTCAGTCTTTAGCTGTTGCGCATAATGGACCAATTGCAGTTTCGTTTGCCCCTGTCCGCAATTTGAAACTTCGTCACCCTTTGTTGCTACCCCCACACCAACATCTCCCAACAGTATGTCTTCGTTTGTTCCTGCTATATCGGCTTGGCCGCCTGTTTCCAAACCCCCGACCTTATTGTATGAACTGTCATGATGCCCCTGAAGTGTCGCGTGCCCATGTCTCTGTGTGTCTACATTTGCGTGCTAGTTTGTCTGCTAGTTTTGATCTAGGCCCGCCTGACGATCCCCGCCTACCTCTTGACATTGCAATTGATATGCTTTCACCACGGCCTTTTTATCCTTCGCCTGCCTTTTCCCAGTGGGTTCTTGTTCTTCGTGCACTTAACCGCATTTGGTCAAACTGTCTTGGTTATGACCTAGTTTTGTCTCCAGCTCCTGATTCTATCTTGTCTGCTTTTGTTGATTTGGATATGCCTTAGTGTTTTGAAACATTTTACTTTTCCTACGGCTCGCACGGCTCCCCATGTGCTGCCAATTTACGTGTATTTTTACACTTGTATTTGGATTTTGCTCCAGCGGGTGATATGTATTGGTTGGGAAATGAATACATATTATGAAGTTTAAAAAAAGAAAAAAAGTTGTCTCTCTCTCTCTATCTCTCTCTCTCTCTCTCTCTCTCTCTCTCTCTCTCTCTCTCTCTCTCTCTCTCTCTCTCTCTCTCTCTCTCTCTCTCTCTCTCTCTCTCTCTCTCTCTCTCACTCTCAGGACTCTATAGCAGGACTGAGAAAGCTGCAAGAAAAATGGGAAAAGAATAGGTAAAAGTGGGAGGTAAACAATTTTTTTTTTTTTTAACAATATTATTATTTATTTTGCACATACAATGCATAACAAAAAACAACACCCAAAGTGCCTTACAAGATGGTCATGGACCAGCACATAGGGAAGCGCGCGCAGCATAAGGAAAAGCAACAAAGCAAAACAGAGAATGTAAACTCAAACCTGTGGCTACCCGTCAGATACTGCTAAGGTGCCAAAAAAACAGGTGAGTAATAAATAATGAGAAAAGAAAACGTTAAAGATCCACAAATGCAGGGCCAAAGAGGGAGTCTGGAGGAGAAACTTCTAATGGCAGACCCATACAGTGAAGCCAAATCTTATGGAGACAACGAAAAACTAGATACCACGGTGCAAGATTCACTGGGTTGACAATGCGAAGTGGACGAAGGCCATCAATTGCAACGTCAAGCGGAAGTTGTAAAACAGGAACAGGAACAGGAGGCAACAATAGGTCAAGACGCAAACATTCTGAAACATGAGATCTAGAGAGAGTTGCAGTGCGGCAGTGACAACACTGCTTGCGGGGGTGATAAAACAAACGTCCAAGGCGATACTGCAGAAGCCTCAAGATTGACGAAATAGGGAAGCATGGAGGAGCAATTGCTAGCGCATGAGGGTGTGCAGATGCAAGGGGAGCAAAGCTAGCAGCTATAGAACCATAGGCAGATGAGGCTACTTGGTGAAAGTGATTTGCGATAACATCAGAAGGTTTGGGAACTACAACATTTGCAGCCGGGAAGAGGAAGTGATTGTTGAAAGGGACAGGAGAACAACGAAAGTGCTTTCCCTGGTGAAGAAAGAATGACAACATAGAGTGAACCATATCAGGGGCATCATCATCCAGCCAACGTTGAAACATCTGAAACTGCAGATATTGAAGCCGAAACTGAAGGTCAGGAAACTTAAAAAACAGTAAAACCCCAGCAATTGAAGTGGAAAATGAAAGGCGAAGAAATCGACACAAACATTGGTGAATAAAAGTCCGAACTGGTTTGCAAACAGCAACAGAGGGAAGAATAAAATATAAACCAAATTCAAGCGTAGGTCGAATAAAAGACAAAAACAAATGACGAACCACAACCAGAGAATGAGAACCAAACATCCTTGAAAAAGAAAGCAAAGCAAAAGAAGCTGCGCGCGCTTTGGCAAGTCGATGGGAAATAGTCAGTGAAACATCAAATCCAGTATCTCCAAAAAAGCAACCCAGATAACGAAATGAAGGCTTGACAGGCAGAGGTTGACCATGAAGAAGCAAAGGCGAATGAGCAGGAATAGGAATTTTTGTGAGAATCACAGACTTCAAAGGAGCAAAAGAAAAACCACGAGCTTGGGCAAACTGGTCACAAACAGAGAGAAGAACCTGCATAGCATCCAAAGTAATTGCAAACAAGGCCAAATCATCTGCAAATAAAAAAGAATTATATCGTGGTTTGGCAGGATGAAAGAGTGTTATAGGTGGGGCAAATGGTCGGAGGAGCCCAGGTAGAGGATCAAGAAAAGTGATATAGAGAAGTGGACTGAGAACAGAACCTTGAAACAAACCTCTAAACAAATCAAAAGCATCTGAAAAACAATTTGCAACAACCACTCTGGAAGAACAAAAATCAAACAGAGACTTCAAAACAAAAACAAATGGCAACGGTACTCCCCTAGAAAGAAGCTCAGCCCAAAGAATTGC
The DNA here is from genome assembly GCA_025526935.1 of Cladochytrium replicatum. NCBI lineage: Eukaryota > Fungi > Chytridiomycota > Chytridiomycetes > Cladochytriales > Cladochytriaceae > Cladochytrium > Cladochytrium replicatum. The sequence continues at coordinate 247,196 of JAHLKD010000079.1, read as the reverse complement.
ACGATTTGTGGTGTCATAAGCTGCTTGAATATCTAAAAAACCAGCAACCCAAGGAACCTTGGCATTAGACGCACGGGAGATACATGCCTGAAGACCAAAAACACATTCCATTCCCGAGCGGTGTGACTGAAATCCCGCTTGGGCAGCATCAAGTGGGCGTTGAGACGTGATAGCAGAATAAAGATGTGGCAACAAAGCTCGCTCAAAAATTTTTCGGGCAACACACGAAAGAGTAATGGGGCGATAATTAGTAATATCACCAAGCGTACCACGTTGCTTCCAAACTGGGTGCAAAAGCCCAAGATTCCATGAAGTGGGTGTAAGACTACTGCGAAAAATGGACTGAGAAAGTTGCAAGAACAATGGAGCAAGAATAGCTGAAATTGGGCGATAAAGTTCTGCAGGCAGACGATCATGACCCGGGGCAGACTCCAAAGGGCAGTCCCTAATAGCTAGAACAAAAGCTTCAACATCCAATGGCAGCTGAAAATCACACAGAACAATTGAAGGTGAAACTGGGTCAGCAGCTTGAGCATTGTAGACACTAGCAAAATGATCAGAATATTTGGCTAAAGACTGAGGATCAAAATCTAAACCATTAGCTGAAGTACGAAAGTTAGCGCAGCGCCGAGCATGAGACACATGTTTCAGAAGAGAAGGCACTGATGAAGAACTAGGGTCATCAAAAAAATTTGCTTTTGTCTTACGCCTGTGTGATCTCAGAGCTGATTTGAATGCTTTGTGACTATCACGTTGGCGAGTTCTTAGAAAAGGAAGAAGAGGGTCAGAAGAATTGTGGTGAAAGAGGGAATAATAGTCACGGAATGCTGAACGAGCCTTACTACGCAACAAAGCAATCTCAGGGGGCAAAGGAGTGGTCGCTGGTGCTCTACGACGAGGTGTTGGTGGTCCCAATGTCAGAACTGCTGTTGCCTCAACAAAATCAACTATAATTTGAAATGCAGAATCAATTGCTCCCTGGGCCACTGCACGAGAAAGAGAAGTCCCCACAGGGACCTGAAGTGGTTCCAATGCTGGAATAACTTCATCCTTTAACAATGGGAGATTCCAAGAAGGTAGAGGAGGAGGCACAGTGGCCTGAGGATCTGGGCCAGCTAAAGAAAATGAACAGGTCACTGCAAAATGGTCTGAAGGATGGGGAGCCATAGACTGGGGTTGATCATGCACTAAATAAGAGGAAGCTGTCACATAAGTAGAAGCAAAAAACAAATCAATAATTGAACTCCCTAAGTGGGAACGAAAAGTTGGGCGACGATCTGAAGAAGAAGCTGGGACAACCAATGAAAGTGAGTGGGCTGTAAAAAAAGGAAGAAGTGCTCTGGCACGGGCATTAGTAACATGATCACCAGTGCTCTGAGTTCTAAAATTGAAGTCACCCATCAAAACTACTGGTGTATCCGAATTCGAAACAAATTGAGGAAAATCAGATAATGCACCCAAACAGTCTTCCGCAGTCCAACGTGGGGGAAAATAAAATCCACCAATCACGACCTGACGAAACCTAAACCACAAACCAAACCCAGAAGGAACTGATGCAATCAACCTAAATTGATAAGTACTGCAACGATGTGGGTTAATAAGAAGAGCAACACCAGATGCCAAAGGAGCGTCTGGTGGAGGACGAGAATCAAACAACAAATACTCTGAAGAAACACTGTCTAAAGTTAACTGATGAGTTTCTGTTAAAACTAAAAAATCAAGCTGATGAGTAACAAGCCAAGCAAGTAAATCTGAAAAATCCAGAGGCAAACCTCTACAGTTGAAGGTTCCAGAACGAAAAGTCCACATTAATTGCGAGATGTAGGTTCAGAACGCGAAGAACGGGCTAAAGAAACAGTAGCTTCAAAGTCTGCAGCAGGAAGATTAGAACGAAGATAATGAAAAACTGCAGGATCATGAGTAATTCGCAATAGGTGAGCAAATCTTTTGTGAACAGCCTTTGCTACAGCAACTTGACGTTGCTCAAGTGATTGAACAGACCCAGAACGAAGCTGCCCAGGGTCAAAAAGATCAACGGGCACCTCATCACCTGGAAAAATGTCCTTGCGGAGCTTGTCAGCACAGTCAGAAGTACAAATAAACTCAGCAGTGTTACGCCCAATAAAACTAATATGGCGAATGTCACGGGAAAATTGAGGGTTTCCAGAAATTCGATTAATCAGAGTGCGGAGCTGATTAAGTGGCTGACGACTAATTTCCTTAAACCTCACAGTAGCAAAACCAGCAGCACGATCACGAACAGGCTGAGGAGGATTGATCAAAATTGGTGACTCAGCCGGGTAATCAATCACCAATCTGGGTGGCCGTAGTGATCTGCGAGATAGGGGGTCCACTCCAGCAACCACTGAGCGATAAAGGGCGGGTTGAGCATCTGCTTCGGCAGCTTCAATACGAACAATAGCATTTGATGCACGAGAGGCAAATTTTGCAGTGCTGAAAGGCCCAGGATTGCGAGTAGCAGGGGCAGGTGGCGGTCGGCTAGCACTCGCAACTTGAGCATAGGAAGGCACGGCAGAGACAGCAGCAGGAGGGCAGCTGATAGTTTCAACCAACGGAACTACAGCAATAGTCAATGCAGCAAAGAAGGCAGCCTCAGTCTCTGGTTCCAATACTGGGAGAAATTGCATTGCACGAGTGAAAGCAGACATCACTAATGGATGAGATCCAGAAGTTTGAGCAGGGGCCAGCATATGCAGAGCATCCAAGAATCGGTCACGAGGAGTAGGCAAGGGAGAGGTAGCATGATCAGCTGCAGAGGCATTCTTCTCGACCCTGGCACGAGAGGCAGGTCGGCGAGTCGGGGGTGATTTTGATGCTCGACGTTTCCCTTTGGGATCAGCATCAGCAAGGGTAAGTGACATTTCAACTGTATCATTCATCTGAACATCAACGACACTTGCGGGGGATCTTCCTCTAATTCGAGGCGGTTCTTAAGTGGATGACGCTTGGTCACGTGATCGTGAGTCACGTGATTCGCGAGGAGAATTCACTTCATCTGCCCACAGAAAATTTTCTCCATCAAAGTTGCTGGGCTGAGAGTCAGGAATGTTTTCCTGAGGGGCGCGAGGGTGGGACACAGAGGGAGCACGGGAGCGAGCACGGCCAGAAGCGATGAAAATTTTTGAGGCGGGTGCGGCGGGCGGCGCGGCGGGCGGCGCGGCATGCGGCGCGTCAGGCGGCTGCGCAGGCGGAGCGCTGGGAGGCGGCATTGATTTGAGAGAGAGAGAGAGAGAGAGAGAGAGTGAGAGAGTGAGAGAGTGAGAGAGTGAGAGAGTGAGAGAGTGAGAGAGTGAGAGAGTGAGAGAGTGAGAGAGTGAGAGAGTGAGAGAGTGAGAGAGTAATTTTTTTTTTTTTTTTTGAATGTTATAACATGTATTGACAATGCTTAATCAGTACATGTCACCCACGTGTACTTCAACCAAGATTTGGAATCTTCAGTACTTGGGGAGCCGTGCGAGCCGTAGGAAAGAGGAGCGAAGGCAATGGCGAATCGAAGGAGGTGTGGCGCGGTACTTGCACGTGACACGATATTGCGAGAGATATATTTCGTAGGAAATTCGAATCCAGTCCCCTATAGGATTCGAACCGCGGAGTTTAGCTTCGAAAAGTCGCATTCGTACCGACTGAGCCACTATGAGTAAATGCACGGCTCGATGGTCTAGTGGTACGATTCTCGTTTTGGGTACGAGAGGTCCTGGGTTCAATCCCCGGTCGAGCCCGTGTAATCTTCTCGTTACAAAACATTATTTTTCTGATTCCGAAATGTGGGACAGACCTGTCAGTCGGTTGCACAGAAGTTTGTTTATTTCTTTAACTTTTATTTAATGTTCAGCAACTTCTATTGTAGAAATGAAAATCGTCATGAACGTCCAACCCGATGGTCAGTTTGGTTTTAACGGTAAGTTTTGGGTAAACTTCTGGGAGCGAAGTGAAAAAAGAATTTGCCATTTCAGTTGGCAATGCAACCAAAAATAGAGATCCAAAAAAGAGAACGAAAACGGCGATAACTAGGCAAAACCAAAAAAAGAGAAAAAGGTGGGTGGGATTGAGGTCAGACAAGACAAAAAGTGAAACTGCACAATCAAAAGAAAGAATGTAATCACAAGGCATTGATGAAGGATCAATGGAATCGGGCTCGCCGGCGGCGACCAGCGGTATGGTTTGGCCCACTGTGCAGATGCACAGTTGTCCTCAGCACGGTTGCGGCAACTGGGCGGTTGGCAGTATTATCGAAATTGGACTCAGAAAGATCAAATGGGATCAGCACCGGGTGGACCAATGCACCATGATCACACAGCGAAGCAATGGCAGATTCTTCAAGCATGAATCGTTTGGATAGCTTTTTTTGAGACTGGCCCTGCAGCCCGACTGCAGCCCGGAACATGGTTGCTGTGTTCGGAGCTTGTTTCGTCATCTAATAAAGAGCAATGAATGAATGAGAATGCAGACAATCAATTCCGCTACATGGAGCTCACCATCGAATCAGATTGTGGCCCTTCTTCAACGAGCACAACCGGTAGAACAAGTGAGTAATCAATGCTTTCAGGAGTCGCATCAGTCACAAAACGAACACGTTTCGTCATGGGAATGTGCAGAGATGATCCGATCAGTCTTGACGTTGCTCGCAACAGGGTTGGCGCACTGGGACGTGCTTTCTGACCGAGCAAAACCGTTTCATCACCGGCAGGGGTTGCACTAACCCATCGCTTGGAAAGTTGACGCCTCACAGAGGTTTGCATTCTGAGGGAGCTTGTCAGAAGAGTCGAACGAGCGACATTTGCCTTCACTTGTGGGAGCAAAGAGAATTCGTGATCCATTTCCGGGAGGTATACGGCAGAGACCAGCAGCTCAGACATCTCTACTCCTGACCCCTCGACAATCCAGCGTTTCTTTGATGATTTCACGGAGACGCCATGGCGCAAGGTTTGTAGCATGCACCGAAGCATACTGGCACGAGACACTTGGGAAGACCGCGCGCACAAGATAGTAGAATCGCTTGCCTTCTCCGAAATGAACGTTGGAAGGCCGATATGATCGACGTCCATTAAACTTTCAGAAACACCGTTTGATTTCCCCAGCGAAGCGAACCGTTTCCGATCAAGAGGGCGAGGAGAGACCGACTGCAGTCGGAGGGTGTTGACAAATAGCGAACCATCATGAATGCGAGACCTGGGCTTCACTAAATCGCCTGCGACACCACCTTCAGGAAGAAGCACGGGCATAACAAAGCCTTCGATTTGCTGACTCTCCTGTTCCACAACATGAATGCGGTGGCCAACTACCTCCTCTTCGAAGGAAAGTGCAACAGGCAACGCGAACGCAGCGGGCTCCACCGTAGCCGAGCCAAAATCTTCGTCCTCTGATGGCTGCATTAGCGAGCGAACAATAGCGGGTTGATGAAGTCTCATCGTGCTCGTAAGCAAAGCTGAACGTGAAATTTCGATCTTCGGATTAACAAGATCAATTGACTGGACTGCTTCCGGAACGATCAGTGCCATGACAAATGCGTCGCCATCGTTGTCCTCCACGCCATCGTCTGCTAGACGGTCGGCCGAAATTTGTTCTTCTGGGACAATAACTGGGAAAACGAGCGGAGTCATCTCTTCCGTGCACTTATGAACTTCAGTGAACCTCTTCTGTTGAGACTCTCCCGCAATCAAAGGGCCATGTACCCGAAGAGTACTAGCTAGAAGTGTTGATTCAGCAACTTGGTTCGCCATTCCAATGAGCTCCCGAGGTGCGCTGTCGTTTGGTAAGATCGTGGCAAATGCAAAAACGTCCGAATCAAAATCTGCCGCGATTTGGAATCGCCCACGAGTCTTTCTCTGCGATTTTACGGGTGCATACAAACGGTAAATGGCATGCAGGAGTGATGGCTCGCTGACTTTTCCAGATACCGCGCTCTCTGAGACCGATTCATCGTGTAATAGCGTCGGAAGAACAAACAATCCACCGTCAGCCACACGCTCATCTGCAAGATAACTATCCATGGTTGTGATCAGTGCTTTGTTGCCAGAGGCAGCTGAAAGTTGCCTGGTAGATACATTGTACCCAACATCGATTGCGAAACGAGGCTTGCGCACTGACTTAATCTTGGATTGACCAGCGATCTTCAACGCTGTGTTGAGCATCGTTTGCACACTGATTCTCGTTGAAGTGCAACACAATTCAGGCTTCTTTTCATCATCCGAAGGAATAACGCTTCCATTCACAAGATAGTCCGCGGCGGTTTCTGTGATGCTGTTGGACACACCAAACCTCTGGCGTCTTGTTGGCACAGTCGGCGCAGAGGGCGCCAGAAGACGCATTGTTGCGTTTGCAATGGATGCAATGGAAGGGCGTCGACCTGATTTGGAGTCTTGTTCAACTGCATCTGTTGAAAACGCAGGCTTCATTTCAGGCATGGAGCTTGTAGATTGAACCCGCGAAGAGCTAAAATCATGCTCGCGCTCCTTGATTTCAAGTTCATTCAATGTTGTATCAGACCAGCACGAATCGAGCTCTTCCGCAATAACTTCAAACGAACTTTTCTCATCTCGAGCCCAGAGGAACTGCGGAACGAGGAGAGCGGATTCACTGTCCAATTCGCGTTGAGTTCTGTTTGATGAGGGGACCACTGCACAAAACCAAAGGTTAGGAAGTGGGACAAAAAGTGCGGGCAAGTCCATACCGAACTCTGTTTCCGTGATTGACAGAATCTGTGGGAGAACAGGGATCGTTACATCATCAGTGGCGATCAACTCTGTCCACATCAGATCAAGATTCTCCTCAGAAGAGAAAACAATGTGAGGCATGATTAATGCGAAATCTTCTGCATCTTCATGTTCAGTCTCAGAAGTTAGAGCATGCTCCGCAATAATCGAGCTCCACTCAGACTGTTTATCTCTCGCAACTTCAAGCGCTGATACCGAAATCAATCTCCCGGACTGATCATCACCAGCCAACATAATTTGAGGCAAGAAAAGTCCAGGCTCGAAGTCATCATCCAACTCTTCCATCAGAGCATGCTCAGTAAGTGACGCGTCTGATTCGGATCGTTTCACCCTCATCTGCTCAAGTGTAGAAGATGCGATTAGGTCACGCATCGCTAAATCAGGGACAATAATTTGTGGGAGCACGAAGTATGTCATATTTTCCTCTACGTCCGACGAAAGCGCACGATCTGAAAGAAGGGTGTTTGCCTCTGCGTCAGCAAAGGCAACCTTCGACCTCATCATCCAAAGAGTTGATGGCTCGATAAGCTCGCGCTCTTGTTCGTCCACGCACATCAATTGCGGGAATACGAAGTGATCGGATCCAGTCACTTCCTCCGATCTTGATGAAAGCGCCCGTTCCGAAATAATTGCGTTTGATTCGGCCTCATTGATACTCATCCACTCGATCGTGGATGTAGCAATCAAATCTCGCACCAGCTCCCCGATGAACATCACTTGAGGAAGCACAAATGCAAATTCGTCTCCATCCACTTCCGAAGAAAGTGCGCGCTCCGCGAGGATGGTTTGCTGCTCAGCTAATTTCACCCTGATAGTTTCCAGCGCAGAAGCTGAGATCAAGCTGTACATCTGCTCGTCACCAAAAGTGATGTGGGGCAGTAGGAACGCGAAATCGTGTTCAAATTCTTCCTCAGAAGAAAGTGCTCGTTCGGCGAGAACGGCATGCTCCTGAGCAACCTGTGCCCTAACGGACTCGATAGTGGACGCAGATATCAAATCGCGCGAGTGCGCATCAAGGAACAAGACTTGCGGAAGAACGAACTCGAATTCAAACTCGTCCACCTCTGACGAGAGTGCCCTCTCTGAGATTATGGCATTCTCTTCTGCAGCTTTCGTCCTCGTAGTCTCAAGAATCGTTTCTGGGATCAAGTCGCGGCTAGTTTCATCGGAAGCGAATATCTGTGGAAGAACAAATTCAAAGTCGCCATCGAAAGTTTCAGTCAATAACGCCCTCTCAGCAAGGATTGCTGTCACCTCCGCAGCTTTCAACCTCGCAGATTCCAGAGTCGACGCCGAAATCAACTCACGAGCCTGTTGGCTCGCAGAAATGAATTGAGGCATCACAAGAAGATTGGAATCCTCAGAGTATTCACTGTCGCCTGATGACAATGCACGCTCCGTCAATTGAGCGTTCTCCGCTGCCTCGATAGATCTGAGTTGTTCAAGGAAGGAGGGTGCGATCAAGTTGCGAGTCCCATTGTCCATCTGCATCAGCAGAGGGAGTACGATGTACTCAGAGTTATCCTGAGAATCATCAACTACCCGTGACAATGCTCTCTCCGCAAGAACAGCGTTCAATTCTGCATCCTTCGCACGGTTGGACTCGAGAACGGTGGCTGAAATGAGATCTCGCGAGTCTTGCTCGGCGTGCACCAATTGCGGTTGCACAGCAAGTTCGAATCCCGCTAAGGGCTCTTCTTCAGCAACGCTGTTCGAGAGCAACTCACGAGCACCCGCCTCTTCACATGTCACTTGAGGAATAACGAAGAGCTCGTCGGAGTGAACTGACTCTTCCGACACAAGCTCGCTCAGCTTCCGTGGTACCTCGTCGTCGATGAACATGATCGTTAGCAAGATGGGAACATCTTGGATGATCGATCGTTCTCGAACCGTTTCGAAAACGATTTCGCGCGACTCTTCTTCAATGGAAAGTACTATCGGCAAAACTGGGAATTCATTTTCGATCGCTTCAGCGACGCCTGCAACCAGGTCGCGTAATTCTTCCTCATCTGACAGAACAATTGGCAGCACTGGGAATTCATCCACCGCTTTACTTGAAAGCACCTCATGGAACTTTACTTCCTCCTCTAACGGAAGTACCACTGGGAGCACTGGAATAACGTCGTCGGCTGACGTTGAAGGAATGAACTCCTTGCTGTCGTAGTTTACAAAGTCCACTGAACGAGTATTCTGAGGAACGAAGTGAGGGAGCACCACGAGATCCTTCTCCACAGGCGCAGAGTGGGAAACAACAAGCTCCGTGGCAACATTCTGTTCTGCAATCATTACCGGAAGGACACAATAGTCATCGTCCGAAGCCTCCACGGCCGCAACCAGCTCGCGAATCTCCATGTCGTCCATGACAATCTGTGGGATGACAACAATGTCATCGACTGTCTCCTCTGTTAGCAGCTTGGAAACTGAGAAGACAGAAGCGTTCATGCCCATTGAGCGCGAGCCCAATATCTCGTGCTCCTTCTGGACCGTTGAGTAATTTGCTGGCACTCCATCATCTGCAACAAAGTGCGGGAAAACGCACAGATCTTCGTCATTCTCCAAATCGACCATGAGCGGCGAAAATACTTCTGGTTCCTCTGCAATAATCACTGGGAATACAGGCAAGCTCTCCTCCACACGAACGTCAGCAGCAGTCACCATCTCGGTCTGGAATCCATCTTCGACGATGAAGTGCGGAAGCACCGGCACGAGATCCTTCTCTTTAACGTCAAGCTCGATCTTGGGCTGAGATTCGTCCATCTCGACAACAAAGCTGGGAAGCACGAACGATCCACCTAAGCCGGGTTCACTCAACCTCTTCTCGACGAAAGCGGGTGCAGCGGCCTCAATGTTGTTGTCAACGTAGAGCGGAAGGACGAAGGTGTCCCCGTCCATTTTGGGTTCCACAAACTCCTTCAAATCAATCTGCGGGATTAGAACGTCCCCAATCGAGATGGCGTCTGTCTGTTTCAAATCGATGACAGCAGCACTTGGCATCGATATGCTTTGGTGCTGATCTTGAGTTTGCTCCTCCATGTTCTAAATGAGAAGCTTAGAAATGATTCATCGTCTTCGAGGTTTTCGGTCTTACCTCCAAAGCAGAAACGTTTCGCACGGAGCTTCCTACCGCCTGTTTCACCTCAGCAATTGCCATCTTGGGCTTCTCCCTGCTTCGATCATAAAGTTTGGATGAAGCTTCCAATTCCTGGTGGTATAAAATATAATTAAAATGTTTCCGAGAGTGAGTGATTTGCGCAACCCACCGTAGCAGCAGCATGTTTGCTCTTTTCCGTGGCAATGATTGCAGCAACCGAAGCGACTTTTGCTGTTTGAACTGGGACGGCTTTAGCAAAGTACGCAGCTTCAGAACGAGGAGTTTCTGCCTCGTCTTGTGCTATCGACCGCGAGGAGATCATATTGTGAGCTGGACGATTCTCGTTGTGAATTGCATGGGAGGCCACAAGTGTCTCCTGTTCACTCGGTACAACGACCTGTGCACCAACTTTGTCTGTGGGGCGCGACATTGTAACATCGTGGCTAAGCGAGCGTGCTTGAACTGTTGTTTCGACCTCACTCTTCTCAATATAGCGCATAGGAGTTACATTGTGACCGAGGTACTGAGCTTGCACTTTCGAAAGCATTTCAGCCTCGACAGGAGAGTCTTTCGGAGGCACTTCGGGGGCATGATCTTCTTTAACAAGTCAGTCGATGTTGCCAGACTTGCTAAAAGTAACTCACCCATCACTGCTCGCTCATCGTTCAGCACAACCTCCCTCTTCTTCTCGTCTTCCTCCGGCACAATCACCGGCACGAACAAGTCGTCTTCCTCCACAAGCGTCGGCGACCGACTGGGGTGCAACACAAAGCTACTCGTCTCGCTCTCCATCTCCTCCTCATCATCCTCTTCCGCCACCTCCTTCTCTCCCGAATCAACCAGTTGTCTCTCAACCTCACTCTCAAACATCCCAATCACGGCCTGTACCATCGTCGTCTCGTCCTCACTCTCCCGAATCGAGTCCACGAGCTCGATCTCTGCAATGCTCTTCTCCACTGCACTACGCAGCGCCTCGAATGCCTCCACGCCTTCGTCGATCTGGTCGGTGGTGCATATGATTGGGATACCTTTGCTCAGCACCGTCGCGAGGAGCGAATCTGTGCGCCGCGGGGGACGCAGCTTGAAGATCGGGGTCGTATTCACCGCAACGGTGTCGGCATTCGATTCGAGCTGCGGGGTCGCGGGGATAGACCAACTGTACTCTGCGTCGTCTTTCTCCTTGGACGATTCGAGCAGCGACGTTCGCGGGGTCTCGACCGCGAGGACGCTCCTTCGTTTGGGAGAGGGCTGCTCGAGGAGCGCAGAGACGGGGTTCGGTGTGCGGAGGGAAACATAGGCATTCACGACGTCGGAGATGGAGATGACGTCTGAGGACCGCGGGGCGGCGGAGGACTGGATCTCGACGTTCGGGGGCATGACGGGGAGGTATGGCGCAGGTTTCGGGATCGTAAGAGTCGAAGGACGTCTACCGCGCGAGTGCGTGCGTTTCAGCGGACCCGCAACCTCTTCGGGAATATTTGTGATCGAGACGCGTTTGTTTTGGGTGTGAGTCCGGACGAGCAGGGGTTGGTGCTGTTTCTGAGGCGGGAGGGATTTTGGCGGAGGAGGAGGGACGAACATCGGCTGACGGGACTTCTTCGGGTTCTTTTTGGAGACCGTGCCTTCGTCCTTCAGGTGCTGAAGTACGACACGACCTGCTCTGGTCGACGCCGGCCGCGGGATGAACTGGATCTCCGTCCCGTTCTCAGCGACGACGGCTTCGGACGCGACGTAAGGCGACTGGGGCAGCTCCACTTCCAAAGACATGTGAGAAGCTCGGTGGCCAGTATAGTTTCCTGCCAAAAGCACAACAAAATGAACAAAATACAAGACAACATAAATCATGTCACGCTTACCATGCACCCTAAGATCGTACATAACCCTAGTCGACAACGCATCCCGTGCGTCCGGCACAGTAAGGTTCTCACCGTCAATAAACGACTTTTCCCGTTCCAAACTTCCAAACTTGATCGCGTTCACCAGGGTCGACGAACCGTGCGACGAGCTGAGCGACGAGGGCTCCACAACCACAGACGGATGCACAACAGAGTGCGGACGGAAGGGGAACTCCACGCTCCTCTCCATGGATTCCTCAGGCTGGACGTACGCTTTACGAAGCTCTGAGTTTCTCTCAAGACTATTCTTGATGTGTCCAACTGAGCTTTTCCGTTGTTGTTGGTGCGCGCGTCGCTCGAGCGTGTCGCGTAACTGAGCCTGCCCCGCCGAAGACTTGCGTCTCTGGTTCTCCGTGGGCGGGGCGTATGTTGATTCACGACGCTGCTGGTTCTGGAGTTCGATGCTCCTGTTGAGGAGCTGGGGGGGTGGTGGTCCCGGAGGCGGCGGGATCATGCTGGCCAAGTGTTCGACGACGTGGCCGAGGCTCTGCTTCCGTTTCGGCACGTAAGGCATCGCTCGCTGGAGCGTGTCGAAGTCGGCAGGCTGGTGGTGTTCGGGAATGTGCTCAGGTTGGTGTTGGGCCATTGGTGGCACGGGTTGGTACAATTGGTGGCGGTGGTTGGAAGGGTACTGCGGGATATCGACAAATGCGGTGCTCCTTACAGAGTGTCGCGAGTGCTGTTCTGGCGGTGCAACGGGAAGAACTGACTTTCTGGACATCGAGGGCTGGGTATGGTCAATCACTCCTTGAGGTTGGTTGTGTGGAAAAAGTATCCGCAGGGGAGAGGTTTGGGTGTTTGTAACAGCCTTAAAAACCTGCATGGGTCCCATCGGTTCGGCCGGGAGTTGCTTCTCCTTGCCGGTGTAGATGGGTGCGGGTGGACGTCCCCGGCGACCACCCGAAAGAGATTCGTGCTTTTGCAGAGGTGCAGAGTAGATAGATTGTTGTTGGAACATCGGGGCTTGGATATTCATCGCAGAGGGGTGGATGGGCATTGGAGGTTCTCTAGGTGGCGAAAGATCGCGGGTCAAGATTGACATACGGGGGGTTTTAACGGAAGATCCTCGAACAGAGTCCAAGGGGTTTGTTTGGAGTTCGGTCATATCGGGGAAGGATGGGATGGCATTTCCAGAATGGTACTGTTGTGGTGGGTACTGCGACTGGTATTGATTCGGGCCATGTAGCTCCATTGACGCATAAACATACTGCTCACCCCATCGACCAGCAGTAGAGTTGCGATCCTGCCCATTCCCATCCCGCACGCGCGTAACTTTCAACGAGCCAGGGTCGACGTAGGGCAATTCAGGCTGTGCCTTTGACTGCCTCGCTCCGCTACCACGGAACATTTTCAGGGCACGCTGTAGCGTTCCGCCCATCCCACCATCGACAGCTGACGTCCCGCCACCACCCAACTCTTCATCGCTCCTTCGTCGTCGTGCAGACTCTCTCATCCTCCCAATAACACCAAGGCCGACAACGAGAACTGCGGCGAAAGCAACGACACCGAACCCGATCGCGAGCATATTCGTCCCTCCAACAGGCTGCGTTGCGTTTGTTCCAACATCATTTTCGGATGTGAACCGATTTTGAGCGGCAAGGGCATGGAGCGCGATCGGTTCAGGTGCGGCGCTGGAAGGGGCGAAGGCGACGTTAATTGTACTCGTGGGAGGAACAAAAGGACTCGGAGCGGTAGTTGCTCTAATGACAGGTCGAGAAGAATCTTCAGGGGCGGTTGACAAATCAGAGAGTGAGTAAGAAGAGATAGAGGACGTTGTTGGAGTTGTAGGTTTCAGCGAGTCAGTCAAGGGAGTGACGGCAGGTACGGGAGCTCCACCATTTAAATCTAGGGTTGGCGGGGGAGCAAAGTGGTGGGCACCATCTTTGTGAGGCATGACGGTTCGTGTGGATGCTGCAACAAACAGTTTGGTTGGTGGGGTGTTTGCATGAGTGAGCAGGGCGAGTACATACACTCAGAGGAGAGAAACCAGAGCCCCGCAGAAACAGAACGTCCAGCGTTGTAACACGCCCAACAAGAATTCAAGATCGAATCGAGATACCGTTCTCAGCTCTCAGTTCTCGGGGGCAAAGACGGACAACCGAGCAAGGGGAAGTGGCACGTGATGGGGACCGAACGCCACGGAAGTGCGGCGTGGCAAAGCAAGCTGCTGGTAACGCCACGGCTAGCGGTGAGCCGACCATCATGCAGCTGTTCCATATATCCTTTTATGGCATTAATGAGAACTCATTGGTTATGCAATGTATTTCTTGTTTCTGCATATACGGAGCAAAAGCCCCCAAAAAATAAACTAGACAGCTTCTAAACTCATACCTCGCTTATCCACCTTCCCATTACTGCCTCTGAAGATAGCGAACCACCGTATTTTACCGCAATTCAATACCTTTATCTGGTTTATGGGTAGCAACTCGATACTGATAATAACAGAAATAGCACTATTGCACTAGTGCACTATAAACCAAACTGGCCAGTGAAAACTCTTAAAACGCCCCAAACCCAACCAATTTGAAATTCCTTTGGTTGGACATGATTGCTATACAATTGAAACCCAGGGTTCCGGTTTACAAACATTCAAAATTATCTCAATCTAATTGAAAAACAGATGACCAATTTAACTGAAGAACTATTGACGGCTTTTGCAAGAATACATGAGCTCAGCAGGTAGTTTTCTACCCATGCATTTTAAACTTTCGAAGTGACTTAGCAATTCTTTAATATGATCTGTAATGGAACAGAGGAACCTCAAACTCCTGCTCCATCTTCACCATTGGCATAATAGTCTTCATAATCCTCAAGTTGATCCTCTGGCTCCTCAGGTTCCTCCTCAATCCTGTCATCAAAGTGGTCATCAATATTATCTCTCCGGTCTCGTCAACCTTCCTCTTCCTATTTCCAAGTTTTCCAATTACTGGATGCTGGTTCCAATTGGTCTCTTAGTCCTGTGACCAAGAGAATCAAGGTACCTTACACAGAGACGTAACCGCCCGTATTTGATGTGTGCAAGAGGACATGTCATACTCTTTCCACTCAGTAGCATTGATGTCCCCTGTGGTGTCTTAAGAAAATCATCCAAGGCTTTGAAGAAGAACTTTTGCTTGGCATTTTTGCCTTCCAGTTCCGCATTTGGTTTGTCTTTGTTATCATCAAGTTCTTTGGCACTGCGACTCCGGCCCCCACTGTTGGATTATGAATGTTACAGGACTCTATTGCTACAGTCACTTTAACCACTATACACGTAACACACTACTACATAATAGATGGACTGGAGATGCCCAGGGATTCTCTATGCGGGGTGCAGAGAGACCTGTAAGTTATAATAAGCTGATAACAATCGGTTACGCAGGAAAAGTAAAATGTATTTATCATGGTGGAAACGTGTACTTATGTGTCTTCTATGATGTTACCAAATATGGTAATATTACTTACATAACGCATTACATCAGTCCAAGATTATTCTTTGTTCATAAACAGGAACAGGAACAGAGAATCCATTGTCTGATTGAAGCAATACTTAGTAATCACAGTAATATTTGCTTATTGGGAATAGTAGTTTAGTAATCAAGCCATATAAGAGTATGCAACGCTGATTGAATGGCATGTATGACTCTCAGGATCGACTCTACTCAATCATGTTCAAATAGAGTATACCCTACTCCTACTACACTGATCTACCACAATATTCCACACCGACTGGCAGGACCACGTCCGCCTCTCCTGCGACCACTTCCCCTAGAATATTCCCGAATGTAAAATCTTGCACATCCATCAAGTTTCCATCACATTCCCTTAAACTAACGTTTGTCTGAAATAGCCAATAAACTAAACAAATGGAGTTCAGTGATGAGAACAAACTTAATGTGGTGGTTTCACCACCGCCTGAACAAGAAAAGGGTTTGGTTTGAACCTCGCAGTCGTTAAAACCTTTTTGACACTGCGAGTTCCTTTTTTTTGCTAAACAAAATTTTATGAAGAAAACTATAATTCAACAATTGCGACCACATTTGACACCGCCACGACCATGCTCAACTCTGGCAAGAGTGCTAGTGACACTGTCGCGTGTGCTGTTATAAGACTGGGTGCGATTGCCAAGATACATAGTCAATAAGTAATTGTCTCATAAAAACTTAAACTGTAAACGAGGAATGATTTTGAAGAAAAGCAATTAAATAGTGTAAATAGTGTCAGAAGAGCAGCTCGTTGACGTTGACTTTTGGTGTGGCCACACTGAATTAGGCTCTCAGTCCAAATGGCTTCCCTCATATTATCAAGTGGGAGTTTGATTGCTCAGAAAAGCTTCAAAGAAATTAATGCTATTCACAAAAATTCATGTTGCTTCTCTTGAAGTGCTGTTGCAACAGCTTCCTATCTTGGTACTTCTTCTTGCAAATTTTCTTCCTGAGTCACTCCGAACTTATCACGACCTATTGCATTCTGGACTCTTGTTGAGTTAGCAGCTGTTTTTAAACAGTCTTTTTGTACATATCAAATCTGGTCTCCCATCTTGAAGCGACTGAACCTGATCAAACAGGAACACAAGCTGTTGGCCTAGGTTGAGCTGCCCAAACAAAATTATTGATTCGACTGCGTTGCGTGGCCGGTCTCCAAAATGGCTTCAGATCCAATCTTCAGAAACTTTTGAATAGCCTGAGCCATGTGAAGGCCATGAGCTCACAGAAGCTCTGCTCGAAGATGAATAGCCTGCCGGCGGTGAGTGTCCTCGGTCCTGGAAGTCATGCAGCAGCAAAAATTTCTCTTCTAGTTGCTCGTCCTGGATATTCGCAGCAGTCCTTTGCCTGTTGACCGCGGAGGGAAGATTTGAGAGCGGCCACGCAAACGATCTTGCAGTTCCCCTCGATTCAGATTTGCCAATTGTACCTGTTTGCCTTTTAATGAAAGCAAAGCAGGGTGGAGTGCGTGATTATTTTCATATGCAGTTTGCGCAAGTGGTTTGCTTGACTGACAGCAGGGATCATACTGCGAGGTTCTAAATTGCTGGTATGCTGGTGCCCCCAGAGTAGCGAGGTGTTGTGCATGTCCCGGAGTTGCTTGTTGTTGCTCACATTGTAATATTGCTAGCGAGGCTCCTACAGTAGAGCTGCCTGGAGTTGAGCAAGCACCTGAGCTTCCTGGCGGTGGAAAATGCTCAAAGTTGTTTGGCAGACCTTGAACTTGTGTGTTTTTCCCAATAGCGCGACCTCTGGAGGAGTGGGAGGCCCTGATACCCAGAATGGTTTGCTTTGTGTTTTTCCCAATAGCGTGACCTCTGGAGGAGTGGGAGGCCCTGATACCCAGAATGGTTTGCTTTGCCTACGATTGCTTCACGGCTGGGTGGTTTGTTGATGGGATTGCTCCTGCATGGTTGTTACCTTGGCCAGAGCCCCAAAAGCCCAAAAATGGGTGGATGCTGAAGGATCGGCGGGTTTTAGGGTCTTTCGGGTCGGGTCCGGGTCCATTGACTAATTGTACCCGACCCGAGTGCCGGGTTTTCATGGAAAATTTTCGGGTCGGATCCGGGTCGGGTATCGGGTCCAGTAGGAAAACCCTTCTCGGGTCAAAAGTCAGACCCGAGTAAAACCCGATGTGATAGAGAATCTAAAACGAAGCTATTGTTCTTTCTGTCCACGCGGACACTTTCCAAGAAGACGCAATATAAGTTTTGTATGTATCAAACAATTTTGCATCACAACAGACATCGAGGCATGTATTTTCTGTCCACCCGGACACTTTCTCAACTCATTGACGGTACTTCAGTGATCTCTATCCAATACAACTAACCTCTCTATCAATGTTACTAGCAATACGATTCTGTCCACCCGGACACTTTCTCAACTCATTGACGGTACTTCAGTGATCTCTATCCAATACAACTAACCTCTCTATCAATGTTACTAGCAATAGGATTCTGTCCACCCGGACACTTCCTCAACTCATTGACGGTACTTCAGTAATTTCTATCAGGTACAGCTAACCTCTCTATTAATGTTACTAGCAATAAGATTCTGTCCACCCGGACACTTTCTCAACTCATTGACGGTACTTCAGTGATCTCTATCAAGTACAGCTAACCTCTCTATCAATTTTACTAGCAATAAGATTCTGTCCACCCCGACAGAATCCTCTCTATCAATGTTACTAGCCAGTTTCTTCCCTAGCTTATTATTATTTTCAGATCGGGTAGAAAACTATAGTGTCAGGGAAGTATTATAGCATACATTCCTGTAACATTCCGGCTAAGAACACCGGGCCAGTATCTTCCCACGACAAACAGTACAAACACCATGCCTCGAACTACAAAGAAGCGAGCGTTAAAACAATCCAGACCATCATCTGAAAGAGAATCAAGTGCAGAACCTGTGACTTCACCTGAAACATCTCTGGCATCGGGTTCTGAAGTGGAAGAAGCAGAAGTTGGCCTTGATGTCAAATCGACAGATGTCAAATCGACAGCTCCTTCAAAGTAACCGGGGCGACGTGGTACTAAAGGGGATGCTGACTATTTGCTCGTCGACGGACTCTGTCCTCCTTCAGACATACGACTTTGGTATCGAAAATTCAAAGCGAGCGGCCACAGCTACGACTCGGAGGACTTCATCAGCAACTGTCAAACAAATCGTGATGAATGCGGCCCAAGATTTGTTCTTCAAGGGTTGATCGACCGACTTAACTCTGACAGCAAGCTAGTTCGTCAAGCCCTGAACGAAATTCACGATGAATGCAGTGGACGAACGGAGTTCATAACAGCAGCAAACGCCTATCGTATGGAGTGCTTGAAAAGCTCTTCCTTTCAGAAGGAAACAACATTTCTGGACTTTTACAGGCGGCAGGGACACAAGTACGGCATTTACAGAGGAATGCCTGTCACTGCAAAGGTTGACGAGTTCCAAGCGACCATCAAACGAGCAGATGAGGACCGTGAAAGGACAAAACAGGTCCTCAAACAGTCAGAACGACTGTTGAACATGACAAAAGATCTTGAAGAGACTGCAATGAACGAGAGAAGGACCCGCATCGCAGCAGAAGTGCGAGAGAAGGCTCTCATTGATGAATTGGGCAGGGCGGGTGCATTGATTCAGCACGGCGAGCACGAAGAGCTAGCAAGATTCAGGGAGATCACCGCTGCAATGGAAAGGGAGAAGCAGGCAACTTCCCAGGAGATTTCACAATGGAAATCACGTGTGACCGCCCTGGAGGGAGAGCTTGCTGCTCTGAAACGGCAGGCTGGTCATTCAGAAGCTGCAGCACCTGCGGCGCCAACATCAACAGCGGCCTAATAAGCATATCGTCGGCTATCAAGGGGATTGGTAGAATTCCGAAGGTACATCGAACCAGTTCTCCAACGAGTTCCCTTGCATTGCTTAGCCTGCAGCAGCATCGTCGTACGGCTATCCTTTTGGTGAAAGAGGTCATCCAGGGTATCTGCTTCCAGATGCATAAGATCAATGAGGTTATTTATGACCTTAAATTGCCGTCTCTTCCACCATCAATCAAGTACGTCAATGTAAACTACGAAGTCCTCTCCCGAAATGAGTTTTTACGGCCCATATTTGTTGAATCAGACGACCGCTCAAGCCGAATATCAACTTCAAGTAGCAGTTCTCGGAGCAGCCTTACTCTTCTTAGGGTGCACATTTTGCTCGGAAACTGGATACGGCACAATAATTCGCTAAGTACGTCTGCCACTATCTATCGCATGTTCAGGGCATTAGTGATGCATATCCTTCTGAGTGGCTAAGGTTCTGGAGGCATACATCGGGCATCTTTCGTCCATAACGCTCCCTGAGGTGGATTGGAAACCTTGGAAGACAGGTTCAGCCAAGGATTTCATGCTTTCAAATGACGACATTGATCGGTTCATCAGGACTGGGTTGGCGAAGGACGTAACCAGTGGTGGATGGGACTCTGACGATATGAACCAGAGACAGAAGCTGATTTGGGCTGTTCCACCTATCAACTTGTGATTGCTCAGTGGAGTTTTGTTTCTTTTTACGATAGTGTTTCTAAAATACACACTGTCCACACAGACACAAAGTGTTCATGTAAATATCCGTGGTCTAACTCAAAATTCAATCAATCCTCTCCTGGGCAGCAAAAACCCGGCGGGTCAGGGTCGGGTACGGGTTTCAACCACTTCGGGTCCGGGTATTCCCTTTGTACCCGTCAGTGACCCGGCGGGTCCCCAGACAAACACGACCCGACCCAAAGGGTTTGGTGCGGGTCGCCACTGAAACCCGGACCCGACCTGGACCCGCCGAACCTTAGTGGATGGAATTTGTGGTCTCTCTCTCACGGTCCCCAGAGTTGATCATGTGGTGGATGGAGCTTGTGTGCCTGCTCTGGCTGCTACTGGCACTTTTGGATTCTTCGCCTTGAGTGTGAACTAATGCCCTCACAAAATCCTCGTAAAATTTTGTAGCCAGGGGACATTTGGTGTTAAAAACCAAGGGCTTCTCCTAGCAGCGGTAGGGAGTCTTTAGCTGTACTTTAGCTAGCACAACAGCTCCAGGTTTGTTTCACTGTCTCAAGGAACCAGCCACCCTCACACCGCAATAAATATTCCCACAGAGAATATTCCCACATAGAAGAACATTCAACAATAACAATAAAGAAAATAAACAGCGTGACTGCCCAAAACATAAATCGAGCAATAGCATAAAAACTTCTCAAGCCCAAGAGAAAAAGCCTATTGCACAAAACAATGGGTAAGCCCTCCAAGGATACACAGAATTTAACATTTAGTTGCCAGCAGGACTGTCTGCTGGATCATCCACCTGCCTATCTTCAGGATCTCCATCACCAGCCGAGTGCAAAAAGTCCAAGCCTTTTGAAGGGTCTGGAAGAAAGAAAGAGATTGTCAGAGATTGTAGAAATATCGTAATTTCACGACAGTAAACACAAGAATGAAAATTGAACACTTCAAACTAGCATTTGTACATTCCTAGCAAAATTGTCTATTGATCATCCTCGTAATTGGGACAAAAACTTTGACATTGCCCTCTGTCTCTACAGAACAAAGGTGCATCCACCCGCAAAGATCACTCCATATGAATATGTTTACAGCATAAGACGCGCAAACAACGACCGTATACAAGAGTTTGGCAAACAAATCCTCTTAGAAGAAAGATTTACCAGAACGGATGACGAAAGTCTCACTTTATAACATAGAATGGTCAGATTACATGGCATTATGGAACAAAACGTGCCCTGTATCAAGTACTTTTATTACGAAATGAACTTCTTGAACAGCATGATGTAAACCCAGAACACTTCTGGTCAAGACAACTGTACACTATTGAAGAACTGAATATCAATGGAACATACAAGGTTAAGAATCATAAGGGTGAAATCCTTAAGAACTCAGTCAATGAGAAGCGTCTGAAACCTTCTACCACTGAGTTGGCACGGTAGTAAGGTGATTTTGTATAATCTGTTTGTAAGAATTGGTACGAAAACGATAAAATCACCTAAGAAAGGACTTAAACAAAGAACCACAATGCTTACCTGTGCACAAGGAGGCAACCCATCCAGACTTACCACACATTGAAGTTTCTCTTTAATTCTATTCATTTCCTTACCTTTAACCCACCTTCAGCTATGGCGTGATTGTTATTCTTACCCATTCTTGAATGTTCTTTCATTAACGTCACTCCTAAACTGTGCATCAAAACTGTACAAATAGATTACCTCTTTCTTTTTAATAATACAGACTAGTTTAGATCACAATCAGCCATCTTACCTACCTGTCTCCGGTCCTGGGAACAATCTCAAAACCCTCTGTTCCCTCAAACGCCATTACACGCAACAATTTCCATCCTTCCCGTGTCCAACAAAACCGCCACATTTAGTGTCCTCATAATAATTGTACACGGATCAATCCCGGTGATCTTGGCTGTGCTAAAGTCACTGCTCCAAATCATCATTAGTAATGCAATGGGTGGGTCCCCTAGCGGTAGTGGCGGTGAGTCGTACCCGTGTTCGTGTGCGCATGCACAATCACTGGGTGGGGCACACCCTTGTTTTTAGGTGCGGTTGCGCTTGCGCGTTACTGAACTTTCCACCATGCGGCTCCCGTTCGAGCTGATCGACCAAATCATCCTGGCCGTGGGTTCCTCATCCGACCACCGGATCTTCGCCTGCTGCCTCGCTGCTCACTTCAGAAGAGAACACGTCAGAAGGGCTCTCTTGGTCGATCAATTGCAGCACTACAAGGATTCCAATTCCACCGATTGGATTCGCCTCTCCCAGAATCCGAACCTCGTCCAGCGCTGTCTGGAGTATGCGTCGCAGTATGGCCACATCGATGTCCTGGACTGGTGGCGCTCCAAAAGCGGTCTTGCACTTGCCTCGAGCAACGTCAACGTTATGCTATTGGCCAGCAAGCATGGCCACGTCCATGTTCTGGAGTGGTGGAAGAACAGCAGCCTGGGAATCACCTGGTACGCTTCCGTGCTCGAAGCCGCCACCGAAAACAACCATCTCCCCGTCTTGGAGTGGTGGGAATCGAGCGGCTTGGCTATGGAGCCTACGCTCAGAGGAATGGAACTCGCGACCAAAAACGGATCCGTTGAGATCCTCGAATGGTGGAAGAGGTCCCCGTGGATGCTTCATCCAACCTTTCACCAACATGTCATGTCCCATGCTTCGGCGGGGGGTCATGTCCGTGCGCTGGAGTGGTGGAAAACATCCGGATTAAAGTATCGGCTGGAAGGTACCGAAATGGATCGTGCCAGCCAAAACGGGCACACAGAAGTCCTCGACTGGTGGAAGTCCAGCGGGTTGGGTTGGGGATACACCGAAAACGCCCTCAAGTATGCCTCCGAGTCGGGCCACGTTGACGTGCTCGAGTGGTGGAAGAACAGTGGACTCCCGCTTAAATTCTCCGGACACGAAATGGAACTTGCGAGCCTTCACGAGCATGTGAAGGTCCTTGATTGGTGGAAAGCAAGCGGACTCGATCCAGCCTACAACAACGACATCATCCACGAGGCGATGAAGCGCGAACATATCAAAGTGCTGGAGTGGTGGCGAACCAGCGGGCTGAATGTCAAACTAACAGATACTGAAATGGATGCAGCGAGCGCTGATGGGAAAGTGCGCGATGACGTTCGTCACTGGTGGAGAAACAGGAAACAGCAACTCAGCTGAGCGGCTGCTAGCAGTCTATTTGCGGATCAGATGGCGTGACCGAAGAAAACGGGACCTCAGATGAAGCGAAAGTCGGTGTGCGGAACACCACTCCTACTGCTGTCGAGGAAACCCAAAGCTTTGATCGTGGAGAGGAACTAGAGAAAGAGCCGCCGTGCTTCCAATTTAGTTGTTCACTCGCAGTGCTCGGACATTGTGGGCAAACTTGCACTCTTAACTATTGGCTATTCCAATGTTTTACAACATATTAATACTAATTTGTTTATGTTAATGAAAACGAAGAATTGGATGGGGACGTTTTGCAGAAACTATTTGGCGTTTGTGTACGCTGATGCTGATGACCCAGTGCAGACTCCCCTTCGAAATCATAGACGAGATCGTTCTTGCGTTAGCAACATGGGCAGGAGAGCCTACACTAGCCTACAGAGTGGCCACCAGCTTCCGCAGACACCACCTACGAAGAGAACTGATTCCTCTAATCAACCTGAGAGATATTACCAACGCATGCGCGAAAGGCATTGTGGGGCTGTTGCAGTACCGCAAAGATACCGGTGCATATTCCGTCCGACTTTTTCACTCACAACAAATATCAATACGAACGCCAAATTTCCCCACTGAAGGAAGCATCCAAACATGGGCACGCCGACGTGCTCGAATGGTGGTGGAACAGCGGCATCGTGCTTCCATCCTTGTTTCACTTGGTCATGGAAGTCGCCAGCGAGCATGGACAAGTTGAAGTCCTTGAGTGGTGGAAGAACACCGGCGCCAGACTCGTAAGGAACAACAATGCTCTGGACCTCGCCACCAAGAACGGCCACATCGCCGTCTTGGAATGAATCCGGATCGAAATGTTTTCAGCTCCGCTTGCGGAACGAGGAACTTTGAAATGCGCGACTGGTGGAAATCGAGCGGAATGCTGGATGGGTCAGAAAGTTGGCGTGAGACGCTTTACTCCTCAGCACAGAATGATGTGGATGTTTTGAAGCGTCCAGGTACAGGTGAATACGTTAACAAAGGGGTTTCGTGCAAGCCGTGGGCTGAAATGGATTGGGCGAGTGACAGTGGGTACGTGGATGTTCTCGAGTGGTGGAAGTGTAGTGGGCTACGTTTGGGATATAGCAAGTACGTGATGCAATATGCTTCGCGAAACGGGCATGTCGATGTGCTGGAATGGTGGAAGAACAGTGCGATACCGTTCCACTTGACCGGAGAAGAAATGAACGAAGCAAGCTGCCATCGGCACCTGAACGTGCTCGATTGGTGGCAGAGCAGTGGACTGCCGCTCAAATACGGCATGTTGGTGATGGGAAGGCATCAAGGCGTGGGTACATTGATGTGTTGGATTGGTGGCGGAACAGCGTATTGAAGCTGGAACTGTCGGGGGACGAGCTGGACAACGCAAACCGACAGACTCGCATTGCAGTTTTCCAGTGGTGGAAGGACAGCGGCTTGGAATTCAGTTGGAGCGAGTCGATAATGGACTATGCGAGTGGAAACGGCGACTTGGATGTCCTCGATTGGTGGAAAGACAGCGGACTGCAGCCGAAATACTCTGCCAGAGCGATCCATCTTTAAGAAGGCGATTGCTGTCAACGTTCTTGATTGGTGGAAGAACAGCAAACTACCGCTCAAGTACGACGAAAGCTTTATTCTGCGGCATGCGATTCGCCATCGATGGCGGATCCAAGTGGTCCCTATGCTCGAGTGGTGGAGGACAAGCGGACTACAGGTGGAATGGATTCCACCGACAGATTACGAAAATGATCATCAATTCCACTTCAATAATATTGAGGATTGGCTGATCGAACACAAGCACATGCTGATACCACTCGAAGCGAGCCAATGCACTTACGAGGCATGCAAGAAGAATAGGAGAGTTAACGCCATTCGTCGCCTTCTGGGACTAAAGAGGAAACCCAACTATCATGGGCTTGACGGCACGTTTTGATTTCTGAAAATTGTAGATTAGTCTCTGCTGACTGATATTAGGCGAGCTGCTGTGTGTTGATCTGCTATGGGTTATTGATCACCATCCTTTCTAATATTTTGCATTGATTGGGTCAATCACAGTCTTGACACTGTCCACTGCGATCTTCAGCGGTTGTATTTCTTTTGCTGCATGACTGTTGCGCCGGAAATTCGAGCCGTATTGACGCTGGTTGGTCACATCCTCTTTGAACATCAGAAAACCAGCCCAGCCTTGCGCTTCAAGGTATTAATAATATCTGGCTGCATCAAAAGTTTGGGTTTTCAAGATTGACCTCTACTGATCAAGTTTAAATAAATGAACGCAAAACTGAAACGAGGATCGATTATGAAAGAAATGTCCGCTTGTAGGTTGGTGCATGCGCATGCGAATCTTGCCTAAATCGCCGGTATGCCTCTCGAATATGCTCGGGTCGGAGTGCACCTTGGTGTCCCCACTCTTCCTTGACTTCCAAAGCTGCAAATAGAATCCATCAGCTTTGAAAAAAGAAGTCCGGAGCAACAACCCATTTCATTACCTTTCTCTGTGAGCTCGCCCACAAACAGCTTGCCAGCACCAGCGACAACAATTGCAACAGCCGGTGGAACAGTTCCCAGCATGGACTGCACATACTGACAAAGGAATCTTCGATCAGATCATTACTCAAAAATGCGATCCCCATCTCACCCTTTTGATCGCAGCTTTTGGAAGGTTTGCCCGTCTGTACACTTCATATCGGCGCGTCTGCTCTGGTGTAAACTTGTCCAGCAATAACCTGCAGTTCAAAAATCCAATAAGACAATCATTGAGCAATCCAACATACGATACTTCTAACCGCAATGCTTCAGCCGTCTCGCTATTCTGCGTTTGAAACACAATGTCTTCGTCCAGATCATCATCGTCGTCATCATCGTCCGCTGGTCTCCTCCCAGGACCCTCACCCATTCCCATTCCAACAGGTTGCAATTGACCAGGTGCAGTAGTTCCGGGAAGTCTCGGAAATCCCGTCATTATCTGCGGTGCCGCTTGCTTCTCCCCACCTCCACCGCCTCCAACCTCACCACCTTCATCTTGACCATCAGCATTCTCCTTCGATTCCGGCGGTGCCTCAAGCAACTCATCCACGTCATCGTCGTCACCAAAATCGTCTAGGTCATTTCCAAAGCTCTGCGGTAGAGGGGGTCGATGATGCACAGCGTTCGGATTCGGGGCGGGTGGTAGAGCGATGGGCGTTGGTGGTAGCCCGATGTGTTGTGGCTGTGGAGAGGCCTGCATTCCTAGAGACGACGACTGTAGCACAGGCCGCCCAATTCCAGCTCCGCGGCCACCCCCACCCCTCACTGAGGGCCGCGCACCGCCTCTATCTCCATGCGGTCCCGTCCGCGAAAGATGTTTTGGGGGACGACCGCGGGTCATATTGTCACGTGGAAGTGACGGGGGAGGGGAACTTGAGAAAATGTGGGATTCCAAAATTGGATCGAAACTGGATCTATACCCATATACCCACAGGAGTTGACCCGATGTTTATAGTCTGAATGATCAACCTGCCGTTGGCGGCAACTGAATATTGAACACATTTGTTGCTTGTAATCCTGTTTTACAACTGATAAGGGAGGCCGAGGTGTATGTCTTCAGCCGGACGGTCCTCCATTGATTTACTTTTGTGAAGAACACATGCTGCTTGTATGACAGACTGTCATTGCTGCACAATCTTGATGTGGTGGGAGATCATGTATATGGTCTTTAAATGCAGGCATTGTGGTGCTGTGAAAACATACTTGCATCCTATCGAGATTGAGGAAGCTCCTCGACGATCCGTTTGGTTTACTCAGTTATTCCTATTCACGGCCGCAATCACTCCAAATGACAGGTTGGATGGACGTGTCAAATGCCAGGGCAATAATCACAGCTACGAAATTGGATGATCCATCACTTCCATGCCCAATCCAAAGAATTTGAGATCTCTTTCCATTTCGATGTCGGGTTGGGACCAGCAGCGCCGGTTCTGGCTTATCACACGCCCTTATTATTATTGCGTTCCAGTGGCTTTAACGATTTGGATGCCGCTCCAACTTCCGGATGAGATAGTCGATGAAATCCTCGTCCAGCTCGGCACTTGGGCAGGAAAGCCTGCTCTAGCTTACAAAGCGTCGACCTACCTCAGACGACCACGCGCAAAGCGTCTGATTGAAAGTCTCATTCGACTTCCATCTGTTGATGAGGCAAGCTCGCGAGGCTTCGTTGATGTTCTCGAGCTCCACCGCTTGCTCGGGTACAATCTGTACTCTGACGTAGCGATGGACCTCGCGAGCAAGTATGGCCACATCGATGTTTTGGAATGGTGGAGAGTGAGCAGCGGGTCGAGTTTGTATTGGACAAGGCATGCGGTTGAGTGGGCGAGTGCTTTTGGGCACGTCGATGTGCTGCAATGGTGGAAGAATAGCGAGTTGGGGATGGAGTGGAATGACATGGCCGTGGAGATGGCTTCAAAGAATGGACGTGCAGAGGTCGTGGAGTGGTGGTCGAACAGCGGATTGGAGAAAATCAAGAATCAGTGACTGTTTCCCTAAGCGCTAAAGACAGTTTATTCGGATCTGCTTTCCTAAAAAACGAAGTGAATATGGCATAAATAGGTTGCGTTCCAAAAAAAAAGGGAAACAAAACTGTCAGAGACAGTGACCTGATGATGAAAAATTCGGCAGTAAGGACATAATCCAGTTAGTCCCTCCAAGTCTGAATTGCAAAACAGGTAAAAAAAGGGGAACAGAATGCGAAGGCAATGAAATGCAATACAACTCGAATCATTGCAAAGCTAGATAGGAATCGATATATCCCTCCCATCGAGAGCTTGATTCAGCCAGTCAACCCCCTGCAACTTGATGTTTGCAAGTTCTACCGACGCAGCACCTCCAAACAGTGCTTCGAGCCCACCAACGATGACACCCCCAATGTCAATAAAACCGACATCCACCTTAACAGTGTTTTTACCCTCACTGAACGTAATCGGTGCATTGTTGTCTCCTCCATGAACCTGAGCAGTTGTGATGTTCTTTTCTCCGTCCGCTTTCCCGAATCTTACGTCTGTTGTCAAACCAGCTGCGATCGCAAGATCAAACGGCAGCTTGCTGACAAGCTTGAAGATGACGTTGATGTTCGGGAGGAGATTGATTATCGGTGATCCGACTTCGACCAACGCATCAGATTGGCTTCCGGCGCCAGCAGTGCTGTTCCCTCGGCCGTCAAATGTGAATGTAAATGGAACCTTCGAGAACAATGTGATCGGATTGCTCGCGGAGGTTCCGAACTTCAAATTTCCGAGCGTAATTGCCATGCGCTTGCCTGTCGCTAGTCCAGTCACAAGGTTCACGTAAAAGTCACCCGCAGTTGCAGAGATCGTCGCATCAAGTGACGCTGGGGCAGCTGGAGAAGCTTTTGATATCGCTGTCCCACTCAGTGATCCTGTGAAGAAGCTTTGAGAACTCAACGTGGCACCAGCGAATGCATCCAGCGAAGCGAAAGGTAAGTTCGCGCTTATGTCAGGCATCTTCTGCGAAAGAGAGGTTGAGATTGTCCCGGCGGCTCCCTTCGCCGTGAGATCCACTTTGATTGCAAGCGTGCTGAGTGTATCGGGGATCAACAAACTTCTGATCGTTCGCCCGCTTGACACCGTTGATCTTTCTCCACCAATAGAGAAAGGAATCGCGGAAACAACCTTTCGCCCGTCGAACGTTAGCCTGACTTTGGATAGCAAGAGGTTTTGAACATTCGCTGTTCCAAACTTGAGATCTTTCAAGGTCAAGGCGTTCAAGGTTGTCTGTGCTCTATTCAGGAGCACATCCCCTATTTTTGCGACCTCATCCTGTGCTTCACTGGTAGAACCAAATTCTATACCCGCTCTGGTTGAAAGAGCGCCGGAGTTTATAGAGACTGGGCTCACGTTCATTTGCAGTAGAGTTGCGGAACCCGATGCAGCGCTCAAAGAGAAAAGCCCAACGTTTGCTACAAGGTTGTTCAACAACGTGCTCTTTGAGGGAATCTGCAGGCCCAGATCAACGTTGAAACCGGTCTGAACCGTGTCGACAGCAAAGTTCTTAAGAATATTGGCAAGATCAACCTTTTCGGCAGAGCCCGCTCGCCCGCTAAGACCGTCAACTTCTTTCGCGATGTCGGCACCAGGAATAGTGAGCCTGAACTCCACTCCGCTGAGCAATCCGAATGGAGCACTTTTTTGCTTCCCGAAAACAATGTTCGTGATTGCGAGCTTCACATCCGGAACTATTCCAAGTGCTTGTCCCGTACCAAATCCGAAGTTCTGCACAATCCTATCGGCCAAAGGATTCGCGATCAGTCCAACTGGGTCCGAAAGCGCAGCTGTATCGGCAAGTTTCGTTGCAAACGCGAAGGGGACCGTGAGCGGCGAGCTTCCGTTAGCAGCGCTTAAAAACTTGAAATTCTCGGTCGAGAATCCTCCTAAACTCAAGCCCTGCAGCTTTATTTCTGCGCTGACGAATCCAGCTTCAACTGAGACGGAAGTAGCGCTTCTCCTTTTCGTGCCCAAGCTGGCCTGGACCGTTGCAGTGATCCGGTCATCCTGTGTTTGGAAAGAAAGACCATCGATTCCTGATGGAATCAGTCCATCCACAATTCCAGCGAGAAGATTAATCCCTCCGGTAATTACTGCGGTCGAGTTTGACGACGGCAAAGGTGGGGCCAGTTTTAGCGGGATCGATAGCTTTGCTTTGGAAAGTAGCTTAAACGACTGCGACCGAGACGTTCCAAATGTCATTCCAGATATAGCCAAGCTTGTAGCACCTCCGTTATTGATAACATCAAAGAGCGAGGCAACAGCGTTTTCACTTCCTTTATTCGTCTCACGAAGGTCGACTCCTACAGCAACTGAGAACGGAGAGTCACCGGTGCCGAGGTTCAACCCAGTCAAAGCAACGTTGACGATTCGTGAAGCATCCTGTTAGGGTTATCATTAGTCAACTTAAAGGTTAAATATTGGATCTATGCTCACCGCAGAGTCAACGTTCAAACCAATGAATGGAACATTCGCAGAAATGCCTGTTGGATTACTTATCTTTGTGTCCACAAGAGCATCGAAGCCAGCATCAGTCAAAGCAAACCCAATTTTTTCAACTGCATTCAACGACGCTTTCAAAGGCGAAAGCGACTCCAACACTGCCGGTGGAAGGAAAGAGTTGCTAATATTGGAGGTCACAGCTGATGACCCAGCAGAGTTGAAGTCGAGGGGAATCGCGATCTGTGCCCCAGAAATAACTTGGAACGCTGTGTCTCGACTTGACCCAAAAGCAACACCCCCTAATACCAGTCCTGAAGTACCGCCCTTTTGCACAGCGTCAAGAAGCGAAGCAACAGCTTCAGCACTCACGTCGTTCGTTGAGCTGAGATCCCCAACCAATCTGATAGGGAATGATCCCTCTCCAGGGATGAGTTTAATGTTTGTTAGCGAAACGTCCACCAGCGGAGCTGCAGCGCTCTGTTGAAACCCGATGAGGATCAGATGGAAGATCAGGTGGAAGAATTAAATATACTCTTGTTAAACTTACCGCTGAAGAGATTCGGGCTGCTACGTATCCGAGATCGACCGCAAAGTTTGTTGGGTTATTCACCCGTGAATCTACCGCGGTCTTGAATCCAGTTTCGGTAACTGTGAATCCAATCCGGCTCAGTTCTCTAATTCCAGCACCATCTATCGAGGGTATCTGTACGAGTTTCAAGAAATCCCCGTTGCTTCCAGAGGTCACGCTTCCTCCACCGGACTTGCCAAGTGCGAAAGCAAACTTAACCTCGACCCCAGAAAATGCGGTCACAACGCTGGTCGCATCCCTCCCAATCTCCATTTTAGAGATCAAAACGGTACTTTTGACCTCGCTACCACTCAACAAAGCATTGATGAGATTACCAATGTTTGCATTCTTCTGCAGCTGCACTTTCAGCCCGGGGGTGAGTAAGACCGCACCATTCCTATTCAGCGTGATATTTGTGAGCTCGATGCCGCCGATCTCCGAACCGTCCAGCACAATCCGACCCACCCTCACAAATCCTACGGTAATCGTGATATCTTTGAGCGGGTTTGTGATCCCGATGGACGATGTCAGTCCGAATCCCGTGTCCAATGTCGCGAAACTAGCCCCTCTGATAGCTATCGGCGCAAACGCAGAAACTCCACTATTCAACGGAACCTTCAAACCTGGCAATATATCTGTCACCGAGAACCCAGATATGGTACTTCCAGACGACTCATTGCTTGCGAAAGAGCTAACCGGTAATGTCATCTTCACTGCAGAAAGAAGTTCCGTGATCGGAGAGTTGGCTCCCGCATTTCCGATCCTGAATCCTGTGAGTGTGATACGCTGAGTCGAGTTACTCAATCCTGATGGCGACTGGAAAGAGTTTGCGAGAGTTGCAACTTTGGTTTGTATACCGTCGCCCTGCCCGAATTGAGTGTTCACGACGATCCCCGAGTACGAGAGTCTGTCTCCGTTGAGGACCATTCTACTTCCATCCGGCGCGAGCCGAACATCCGCTGTCACAAGGTTCTCGTCATCAACTTGCACCGTGGTCGAAAATGTACGAATGTTTGTTGAGAGCCTGGAATCCGCGCCGATGTAGTCTGAAGCAAAAAGAGGGCCAGGATTGTTGAGCGCTGCCTCGAGCACAATGCTGGCTCCATTAGAAGCCGTGCTCACTCCTAGACTGATGATTACTGGTGCCAGAGAGCTCATGATCGAGTTATTCCCAGAAGTATCTCCGCTGGTGCTTTGAGAAGTGGAAAAACGCGAGAGGAAAGACGGTGTGACTCTGAGGTTCAAATCAGAAAACAAGGTCTTCGATCCACCGGCCAAGCCAAAGTTGATTCCCCTGATGACAACAGCCGAGTCCTGATCCGATATCTTTTCAACAGCGGCATCCTTCAGTGGTACTGTCATGAACGATTGCAGCTTTGGAGAAACACTATTTGAAAGTGCTTGAGGGAATCTTATTGAGACCGTGAGGTTGGGAGCTTGTTTTACGATCTTGAAACCGCGCGATGTAAGTAACCGTTTTGAGCCACTTTTATCTCCACCTACACCATTAACATCTTTGGTCGTTAACGTATTCAACGCCAAACCTGTAACAGACACTGTCGCAAGGTCATCGGAGTCCATTCCTGTCCGAAGATTCATTTCCGGAATCGATACAATCAGCCCTGGAAGTCCATCTGCAACCCTGAACTCCACATTCGCCCCAACATTTGCATTTAGCCCGTCGCCGGCAGTTGTCATATCCAACAATGCCTCCCTCACTTTGATCCGCAGTCCTGAAACCAGCGCGGCTCCCACGGTCCCACCAGATAAAGCAACTCCAGAAGAAAAAGCGGCAAGCGAGACAGGGATCCGCATGATCTTGGTGATGGAATTGAGCTTGCCCGTACCAGTGCCAAACGTGATTCCACCGAACGCGACCCCGGCCGTCGGGAGTTTTGCCGAAGCAATAGAGTCAACCGTTGATCTTGCAAGCAAGCCAAAAGCATCGCGCGCAGCCTGTGCAGAGAACATCTCCACACTAACGACTTTCGATGCTCCACCAAAGAGTGGCTGAGGGTTTGATCCGCGGATGGTGATGTCTGGCACCGCGATACGCATCAGGGTAGTGAGCGACTCTGCCGCATTGAGTAACGACGTCGTCGCAGCAGGGTATATGTCGAGGGTGAATCCTGTGATGGAAACAGTTGCATCGATCGGCATTGAGATTGTCACATTTGGTGTTGCGTTGAGAACCCAGTTCTGAGCAGCATTCTGTACAAGTTCGATCTCCGCTGAGTTGATTTCGAAAATTTTCTCGATAGGTACACCTCCAATCGATATTCCGCTCGAAACAGACGATTCCGAGGATGAAGGTGATGATGAAGACGAAGATGCGGTTCCAAGAGAGAACAGTACCATGTCCATCAGAGAGAATGGAATGGTAACGTCGATTGAGAAAGCGGTGTTCAAGAATTTAACTGGATCCTTCCCTTCTTTATCGTTAGATATCTGGATGTTTCTGATCCCAATGGTCATTCCGCTATACTTTCCCTTCAGAATATCTTGCACCGCTGTGTAGCCCTTGAATTCCCCAGTGGGTAAGATCTGAGTCGTGATTGAGAAGCTGTTATCCACGACCTGGAATGAAAGTCCCGTGAGGAGGAACGTCCAAATCGTTTGATTGTTCAATTGAAAGTCGACAGAAAGTCTTCCAATCGATGCGCTCAGGGGAATCCCAAACGATTCAGCAAATTCTCCTCCAACTTTTATTGAAACCTCGTCTCCGTTGACAGTCATGGTAAGATCGTTGATGCTAAGGATAGAAAGTGTGAGACTTGCAGGATTGCTGGCAACTTTAACGGAACGTGGATCAATAATGTCGATCTTTGAGAGTGAGTAACTGCCAAGCTGGTCGTGTACAATTTCATGGTTCCCTCGTCTGAACAAAGTTCGCCTGGTATTTTGTGACCCGGGGTACGATGGCCCTCCAGAAAGGTTCAAGAATGAGAACAGTTGTTTTGTGTCGACCGAGACAGATCTTTCAAGATCGACACCAGTGATTGGGATTCCTAGAAGCTTAAAATTCGTCTGATTGATTCTGATGATAGCATTGATCGTATCCAAGGTTCCGTTTCCGCCACTCACCGAAGTCACAGCCGCATTCGTCAGAGATTGTAGAAGTGTTTGAAAAGCGCTTGGGCGTCTGAACCTGACTGCGAATGGATCTAGTTTGATGTCAAGACGCTGATCTTGGCGGATGTCGATGGAGCTGTCGAGCAGATCTATATCAAGGAGCGGAGCATTGTCATCTGCACTGAGAAGCTCGACATAAACCCGGGGTAGTAACGACGCAGACAACCCAAGAGACGGGACGCCAGGAAATGACAACATTGGCAAAAAGGCTTTGAACGAAACGTACACACTGCCCCCGTCGCCGACTGCATCATTCGTGAAGTTAACGAGAGAAACCTGGGTGATCGTGAAAGTGTTATTTGTTGCGACTTTCGCCGGTGCACTACTGTTGCTCGAGCTGGTGAAGTTAATTGGAACGGAGGAGAAGACGTATTGGATGACGGCAGGGATGATCACCTTTAAGTAAAATTGTTATTCAGTGCACACTTTCGTGTCTTTCATGCTCCTCACCTTAATGGTCAACGGAATCATAATGACTAGCAAAATAAAGAATATGGCCAAGCACCACAAACACACACACTGCCATTTTCTGAGATGGGCGCCACAGAATCTCTTCTGTGATCTCGGAAGAGTGTTCAGGTTCTTCACTGAATTTGGCCAAGCCGAAGCTGCCTCGATGTCCTTCTCTGCCGCCATCTTCTTATCCGAAGAGAATGTGGATAGAGGTTTCATCTGGTTCGATCCATCAACAGATACAGAGTTGGTGCGTATCTTGGCATCAGAAGGCCATGATGGCATTCGGAAACCCATTTATGCACTGGTGAAGCGTTTGCGACGTATCTGCACAACAGCAAAGGTGGGGGGCAAGAGGTTATGAAACAACTGACAATTAGGTTAGGCTGCTTTAAATTCGTCTGATATCTCCAGCATTGTTCGGACTCCGCGCATGAGTTCGGAGTGCCGTGGTATGGCTACAGCAGCCGCAATCCAAAATTTTTATCCGAAAGAGCCACTAAAGGTGTGGATGTCAAAATGGAAATACATAAAAACAGACAGTCGCACACGGGGACAGGCGGAGATTCAGAAGCACGATTTGGGCATTGAAAGTGGTACTCATGACGTACTGGGATTCATCTTTGGCCAGCAAAAATCCCATCACCAAAAAAACCTCCGAAGCTTGATGAGCAAATTTTAATGATTGGCTGTTCAGCAAGACTAGTCCCCAGCCGTCCGCTTTTGATATTTCACATTATCGAACGGCTTAACTTTGTAGCCGGTTAGAGTACGGTCTTTTTTTGATTTCTTACGGATGGTCAATTGAGAAATGTATCGAAAGGGAAACACAAAATGAAGTGCGCGACAAAAAAAGAGACGAACATATACGTGACATCTGACCGGGTCTACTCAACACCAGAGAATCAGGTGTAACGTACGAAAAAACAGCTGCAGGAGAAGGCAATAAATAAATATGCCTTTACGCAAAAGTCGAAAAGATAAGTGTCATTAAGGATCCCAGAAATTTTCCAAGTCAACCACAATATCTCTCCCGGTAAGCGTCTGATTCAGTCAATCACATCTCCTGTAAATTGATGTTTGCGTGCTCCACCGAAGCTGACC
This sequence comes from Cladochytrium replicatum, assembly GCA_025526935.1. NCBI lineage: Eukaryota > Fungi > Chytridiomycota > Chytridiomycetes > Cladochytriales > Cladochytriaceae > Cladochytrium > Cladochytrium replicatum. Next base: position 212,067 of record JAHLKD010000079.1, on the reverse strand, counting down.
CACCAAAAAAAAGCTGATTCTTCCTAGAATAACTCCTCCCAATCTGATACCGCTATCCAACTTTACATCGTTGTTCCCCTCGGACCTCAGCGGCGCATTGCTATTTTCACCGTGCACCAAGAACCTTGCAATATCCCTTTCCTCATTCGCCTTCCCAAAGCTCACGTTTACTGATAGTCTGTTCATGATTGTGAGATCCACTGGAAGTTTACTCTCTGGTCGAACAACGAACAACAGGGTTGATGTTTTGGAGGATGTTAACAGCCGGAGCACCCTTGAGTGCCACGATCCCACTGCTTCCGTCGATGTTCATTTTAACCGGGATCTTCGAAAACAACGTGATCGGATTGTTTGCAAGGGCAAGCGTGATCGGTGTGCTTTCCACTACTGCCTTAGCCAGCTTGACGTAAAATTCTCCTTGCGTCGATGAAAGAGTCGCGTCAATCGTGGCAGGGATCACTGAAACTGCCTTCGATATCGCAACGTTGTTGAGCGATCCAGCCAGGAAACTTGGTGCAGCCAACGAATGGCCTGCGAATCAATCACAGACGCCAAAATGGAATGTTTATCGGGGAACTTTGTGAGAGTGATTTCGAGAAAGTCCCTGCGGCTCCCTTTGCTGTCAGGCCAAGCTTCATGCTGAGCCTGTTGAGTGGATCCGGGTAGAGGCACACTTCGAATTGAGCCTCCTCTGTTGGCTGGTGCTCCACCCCAACTTGGTAGCACGTTTGAGATCAACTTCCCAAGTCCACGTATATCTTCACATCTGAAAGCAGAGGTTCGGGGCGTAGTACCAACCTTCATGTTGGTCGCACAAACCTTGTTCACCTTCGCTTGGGCTTTGAGCACCACATCCGCAATCTTCGCAACCTCATCCTGTGCATCACCCGACGCTCCGAACGCAATGTCAGCCGTTGTCGAAAGCTTCCCAAAGTTGACGATGGTAGGGTTCAAGTTCAAATACAGTGCTGAACGAAACAAGCCAAGGTATGAATGATGTTGCTCGTCGATGCAATCTTCTGAGAAACTTGCGCTCTAACAGCTTCGCGTCTGGTTTTACTGATGCCCATCGCACGATGCTCAAACCGCTAAGACCGCTGTTGACAATAATATCGTAGTCTGAGTCATCCGCATCAAATACTACCCCGGTACGTAAATCGAAGGGCACAATCGTTCGACGAATGACATCGGTATCAACATCAAGTTCTTCGCCATCATCGCCCCATCATCAACCAAACCACGTTTGCTCAACCTCCGTCGCCGTCCCGTTGGATTTGTGGCCGCTGTGTTGTTGTTACCGACTTTGAGCAGCAGCGACAACGATGATTTGAAATTCAAACGCTTGTGAACAGATCCACGCCTGTGATCTGTTGCCCCAATATATGGAAATTTGTCGATTGATCCGGATATTGACCGTGATGGTATCAAGTGGTGCAGCTGTGTCACCTGTTATTGTCGCGGTTGCTGGGTTCGCGACCGACGGCAGCAGCGACCTCAAGGCATCTGGCTACCTCAACCGCGCAGTGCGAGCGGATCAAAGCTGATATTGACGGGCTGAATTGTTTGATGCTGATGGTGTCAATAAGGTCGATGTCTATCAGCGGAGCGTCACGTATTTAGTTGCAAGGTTGAGAGACTGACCACATTCGATTCCAATCTCCGAGCCCTTCCACAACTCGAGCACCGCAAACTTGAACCGCTTGTCCGCCACCATTCAAGCACATCGATGTGGCCTTTCAATGATGACGCACATATAACTGCAACAGAAACATGACTCTCTCACAAGTCCACGCACGCTGGCCTATGTGACATTTCGGACGGAGAAGTGGAACGAGTGCTAATCTGACGTACGCGAGCGCAGGTTCTCCAGGGCTTCACAACCATATCTCGTCCATGATCTCGAAGGGGATGATCATTTGCAATTGTTCGGTGACACTGGCGCCAGACATGCGGACTCTTACCAGTGCCAATGGCTGGCCACGGAAATCCACCTGAAAGATTATATGCTTTCTACTCTCTGAAAAACTCGCACTTCACCAACATTAATATTATGAAAGTGATGCAGCTTTTGACCATGTAACTGAATGGAACCGAGGCCTGTTTCACGACGAGAAGGTTTTTAACCGGATCAAGGTTGCACGTCGGTAACATTTGAAGTAACAATACTGACGGTACGAATACATGTAGATAAGACTATAAACGAAATGACTTCGAGACAACAGGTTAGACAAGATTTAACCAAACTATACATGAGACAAAAGAAATAGATACAAGTGTATCAAGAGACATTTCCAAGGTAAGAGACAAGTGATAAAGAATGTTGAAACGAAATATTATAATAGAATGTTAAACTGAAGTACGGACAAGCAGCGCAGGCGTACTAAATACAACATCCAAGCTCAGAAACAGCGACTATTTCAACCAACCAGCATCAATCCAACTCAGCCAGCACATTGTAGCCAAAGCCATGATAACTGGGTATCTCCTTTTTCCCCAGTAACCTACGAATGGTATTGATTCTCCTGGCCCGTTTGCATTCCGCGAAACTACATCGACTGGCTTCAGGCGGTATCAACATGGCTTTATGTTCTTCCAACCACTCCTTAACAGGGATATCTTTCTGCAAGAACCACCCCTCGTATCCATCAGGCGGAATCCATTCCACCAGGAGTCCGCTTTTCTTCCACCACTCAAGCATCTGTACTTTTCTAACACAATGGAGTATCGCATATCTCACGACGAAACATTCGTCGTATATGAGCGGCAACTTGCTGCTCTTCCACCAATCAAGAACGTTGATCTGGCCATTAGCAGTCGCAAGATGGATCGCTTTGGAAGAGTATTTCGGTTGCAGTCCGCTGTCTTTCCACCAATCGAGGACATCAAAGTCCCCGTCACCACTCGCATTGTCCATTATCGACTCGCTCCAACTGAATTCCAAGCCGCTGTCCTTCCACCACTGGAAAACTTCAATGCGATTCTGTCGGTTTGCGTTGTCCAGCTCGTCCCCCGACAGTTCCAGCTTCAATCCGCTGTTCCGCCACCAATCCAAAACATCAATGTACCCACGCCTTGATGCCTTCTCCATCACCAACTTGCTGTATTTGAGCGGCAGTCCACTGCTCTTCCACCAATCAAGAACATGGAAATTCCGACACATGCTAGCCTCGTCCATTTCTTCACCGGTTAATTTGATCGGGATCCCGCTGTTCTTCCACCATTCCAGAACATTGACCCGCCCTTCTTTTGAAGCGAACAGTATCGCGTTCCTGCTGTACCTAAAACGAAGATCGCTGTTCTTCCACCACTCGAGCACATCCACGTATCCTTGCTCACTCGCCCTATCCATTTCGGCCCACGGGTACTTATAAAACCTTGGATGATGAATCATCCAAGGTTCCTGAACATCCTGCGCGAAAGAATACCAACCCCCACGCCATCGCTCAAACCGATCGAGTAGTCCGCTCGCTTTCTCAATGTTTCTCGAGTCGCTGGCAAGAACTTCGCAATGATGCCCCAGGTCCAGCCCGCTTTGTTTCCACCATTCCATGACGTTGACGTGTCCATTCCTGGATGCTCCCACCAGGGGCTGCATGGATTGGAACGAAAGTCCACTGTTCTTCCACCACTCGAGCACGTCGACATGACCGTTCTCGCTCGCGGTATCCATGACATAATAATAGGAGTCCTCAAGCTTGAGGCCGCTCATCTTCCACCATTCAAGTACATCAACGTGACCGTTTCTTGAAGCCAAATGCATTGGGTCTCGAGTGCAGAGTTGGTGGGGAAGTGCGCCCGAGTCTTTGAAGTGCTGCAGCAGCCCCACAAGCCCATCCGCACTGGCGCCCCTGAAATCTCGCCACGGCAGAAGCGGGAGCAGGGCAGACATGATGTGAGCTCTGTGGAGCTTCGTTGCCACTCTGTACGCCAGGGTAGGTTCCCCTGCCCATTTCCCCAAGAGAAGGATGATCTCGTCGACAATTTCGGCGGGGAGTTTAGGTGGGTAGCTCATGATTATGCAAAATATCCCGAGAAAATGGGCTCCGAAAGTCTCACCGTCTTCGAGCTCTGTGTGTTTGAGGAGCGGGGTGGGTAATGTTTGCTAGTGGGAAATTGTGGGAGAACAAGCTAGTCTGCTTATCATGATGGTAATGGTCAACATACAGCTCCCTTAAAGAATCATTGATCACATTTTCGCTCAATATAACACCCAAATCGCTCTGTGCTATTCTACGCCTTCGTATCCATCTTCTCCACCTTTTCTTCCTTCCCTCCTCCACCAGCCTTCTCCTCGCTCCGTTTCCCTCCTGCGCTGCTCACGCTCCTGCTGCTCCTCGAGCTCACCGAGGAGCTCCTCGAGCTGCTACTGTAGCTGCTCCTGCTCCTGCTGCGACTCCTGTTCCTGCTACGACTACGGCTGTCGCTCCGCCCACTCACGCTCGAGCGCGACGACACAGACCTTGACCGCGAGTAGGACCGCCTTCGTCTCGCAACGGGGCTGCGCGACCTCGACCGGCTCCGAGACGCCGATCGTCGCGATCCACGACGCGCAGGAGCCGCACTCGAGTTGTAAGATCGCCCTCCGGAAGGTCGGTACTGGTCATACGAAGCACCCCCACCGCGTCCACTTCCGCGTCGGTCAACGTCCCTGTCTCTAGCACGATTGCGATCCCGCGCGCGCTCCCTCTCGCGCTCTCTTTCCAGTTCGCGTGCCTTCTCGCGTTCCCGAAGCTCCCGTTCACGACGCTCCCGCTCACGCTCGCGATCACGATCCCTGTACCGCTCGCGCTCCTTCTCTCGTTCTCGTTCCCTCTCACGTTCCCTTTCTCTGCCGCCGAATCTCCCACCCTTGTCGTATGCGCTCGAACGGACGTCGGGGCGTGAAGCTGTTTTGGATGAGTTGGATCGCTCGACGATGGTGGTGGGGTTGCCGGTCCGAGCGGTGCGGTCGTGGAACGCGACAACGACGACTGCCCCGTCGATCTGTGCGCCGTTCATGTGCTCGATCGCGTCCTCTGCCGACTTGCGACTTTCATACTCGACGTACGCGACTCCCCGATGTGTGCGCACTGAAAAAGAAATATTCAATGAAAACTGAAGTTAACGCAGTCTGAATCAAACTAACATTTCCCTGTTATCGGAAGATCGACAGACTGGATCGTACCATAATTCTCAAAAATCTCCTTTACCTAAATCAAAACCTGCCGTGTTAAACATATTTCAACCACAAATCCCTCGTGCATCCTTACATGCGCTTCACGAACGTTCGGCGTAAGTTTCGACACTACCACAGCTTTTAACTCCTTTTCTCCGTCCTTCTTCTCGGACTTCTTATCGACGTCCTTCATCACGACATCTTCGCCGTTTTTCCTGTTCCGGGGTGCGTCTCTGCTACGGCTCCGACTGCGGGAGGATGAGCGTGAGGTGGATGACCGCGATGATGAGGAGGGTCGGGAGGAGCGACCGCGACGGCGCCGTGCAGAGGGAGAGGAGGGCGATGCTGAGCGCCGAGGCCTTTTAACGAAATGATCAGGTAAAGAGAGTAAAAGCGTGCCGAACTTTTGCAACTCACATTCGAAAGTTTTTGGAAGGATTTGGGAGGGGAAGGACGTGTGGGAGAAAAAAAATAGGTGTATTTCGAGCAATTGGAATGTATTTGTAAATACGATGGGAATACGGCTGGAGAGCATGAATACCATCAGGAGAACTTGGGAAAGTGCAGAAAGTTACTTCAGCTAGGAGGATCAGATCAGTTGTCATAGTAGCAGGTTCCTTTGATATCCCTGTGACATTGCGAAAGGATGCGATTTCCCTCCTCATCTTCATCTGAATCAGATTCGACTTTTACCATTTCCGAACCTGCTGATTCGGAGCTCGTTTGCAACCTTGATCGGACGTCCCATTGCTACCACAGTGGCGACCCACTCGGCCTCCACCACTCCAGAGCCTCCAAATATCCCGCTGTCGCTCCATGGATCACTCTCTCATCCCACATCAAAACCGGCCCACTTTTCTTTCTCCCCTCTAGCACATCCACATGATTCTTCCAGCTCGCAGCATTCATGTCAGCTTCAGCTTAATTCATCTCGTATCCGCTCTGCTTCCACCACTCCAAGACCGCAGCCTGGCCCTCCGCGCTCGCCCAATCGACCACCTTCTCAGTCCACTTGACGTTAAGTCCGCTCTCTTTCCACCATTCCAGAACATCGACGTGACCCTTCCAGCTTGCGTAGTTCATGGCTTCGATCGACCATTCCAGATTGAGACTGCTCGAAAACTACCATCGAAGTAAGTCGACTTGGCCGTTTCGACTTGCGAGGCTCCGTGGCAGCTGCGGAGTATTTCAGATTTCGGCCTGAATGGGGGTAGTCTGAAAGCCCCGTCGCCTTAGCCTCTGCACTCACGTTGTCCATAGAGGGAAGACGCATCGCGCGAGATACGTGATTCTGTCGATGATCTCCAAGGGCAGGTGGTGTTGGTTGGCCATGATGTGGGTCGAATGGGTTGATCTGGATCGGACATTTTGTCCACCGGGAAGATACACAACCTAAACCATGATTGAAGGAAGCTATTGTCCGGGACATTTTACATAATATTTTTTCCTAATCCAATGAATCCTATCCACGGGGTGATGGGAGCTGCAAGCACACGGACACATCAACGTTCTCGAATGGTAACCAGCGGCTTTTCCATCAGATCCAAACCCTCGTTGGCTATAGATCATGCGTCAAGAAATGGCCATATTCCGGTGTTGGAGTGGTGTAAGGAGCACTGGCAGGAATACAGTGAACATATTGGCTCGATGTCAGCTATGAGCGACGCTACTGAGGCGGCAAATCTCGAGTTTCTCAATTGGTGGAGGAGCAGTGGGTTAGCTTACGCTTGCTCAATATCGATGGTCTTTCACGTTGCCTCCGAACACGGACACATTGGCGGAGAGACAGCGGGATTGCGGTTCTGAGGTATGGTTTAGACATGCCATTGTGCCACCACGCTCAATCGCATTGATGTTCTAGAGTGGTGGAAAAACAGCGGGCTCAGATGCCGTTACCTTGAAACCTATGTGTTGTGGATCCCTTCGGAGAATGGTTTTGTGGGGAAACGCAGAAACGCAGTGGGCTTCGGATGGAGTGGATTGCCCCGAGTAACTACAATGAGGACCAGGAGCTTTACAGTGTGAAAGAATGGTTTGATGCAAGCAAGCACCTGTCCATCCCCGAACATGTGCTCATTCGAAGACTCGAAACACTAATATGAGCTAGGTTACGTTCGTACCTGTTGTTGGGGTGATTCTGGATCGCTCGCTGAATTCTTTTTGAGGAATAGTTTGACTTAAACGTGGAAAAATGGCTGTTTGTTGTGTTCTGTATTGACGAGTGTATATGGCCGTAAGTGTACGCTCACGTAGCTATGGAGAAAAGGCGAACCGCCGCTTCAATAGGACGCAACGAGGCTTCCCGATTCGAAAGTACGACGGTGCTGCCTTTGCAGAGGTACATTACGCCTGTAAACTCCCTGGCCAAAAGAAATGCCGTAAGTCCAAACTCCATGACGTTGCGGAAAAGCTGTTTTCGCTGGTTTGTGGAGTGAAAACAATAATCCGGGATTAAAGATCTCTTGAACTTAAAGGACGTGCACAGAACTATGAGAATGGGAAAACTCTGAGGGGAGTCGCGATTTACGTTCCTCGTTTGCCCAATCCAGCAGATGAGTTCTTGGTAAAGGGAAGGGTTAGTTCATGCCATTTTTGGAAACAAGATGACACGATGATCAGGCGGGGATATGTTGAATTAAACAGCGGATCATTCAAAATGAAGGAATTGTACCCTTAATAAAATAGATGATTATTGAAGTTTACAGTTTGAGAGGTTTTGACACAGCGGTTGGAATTCTCCAGTTTTTCTATGGCATCAGTCAGTCCCGAGCGTTGATACACACAGCTGTCGCAAACGATATCAACTGAGCACGCACAAACTGCGTTTCAGCGTTGTTTTACGTTTTCTCGATGGCTGATTGAACTGACAGAGGCAATCGCGATGCAATGAGGACGCGGGAGGATGAGGTGGGTTGATTCGCGAGTGGGTGTTGCGAAAGAACAGTGGTATCTAAGTCCTGTCGTGGAGCCAGTGATGAGAACATTGTTGGTTTGAGACTCGAACTTTCAGTGGATGCTGATGATGAATACCTCGACCAATGTGGCCATTTACGTGATTGAAGTGCTTAATGTTAAGCGGGCTGATATTTTTCTGGGTGATAAATGTGTTGTTGGCGCAAACCTTGTTGTGTCGACTCGGTGCGTATCCTTTACTGGTTGTTATTACAACAAAAGCTATGGAAATAGTTTGTATGAATTCGAAAATTTGCTAAAACCGTGAAGAGAAGTTCGTGAATACAAGCTTTTGACTTACACAGGTGCAGTGTGCCTTGATAAATTTAGGCCAATCAGGACTGAATTATCCCCTTGATCGGCTCTTCGGCCCAGCAAACAGTACGTGTTTTCATCTCACGACGTGTTCGTCGGCACTTCGGCAGCTATAAATTTTCTTGTCTAGCTATCTAAAACATTCCAAAGTCCTACTCTATCATCAACAAGGATTCAGCACAGTCATTCCAATGTCTTCAAGAAAAATTGTCCTCGTCACCGGTTCTACAACCGGACTCGGGTACCAGTGTGCCTTACGTATTGCAACCAGTCATTCCAAAACGCACCGTGTCGTCATCGCGTCGCGATCGCTTCCATCGGTCAACGCTGCCGTCGAAAACATCCGGAAAAAGCTTAAGCCTGAGGATCATGAAGCTGTCATTGGATGCGCAGTAGCGTTAGACCTCTCTTCTCTCGCTTCTGTTAAATCGTTTGCGGAGTGGGCTTCGGAGGAGTATCCAGTGATTGACTCCCTTGTTCTCAACGCCGGAACCGGAGCCATCAACACTGTGGAGAAGTCAAAGGACGGGTTCGAATCAGCTTTCGCTGTTAACCATTTGGGTAAGTTAGAGAGAAAACTCCGCCCATTTTCAAATCTCAATGATCTGATAATCGCACCATTCATATTTAGGGCACTTTTATTTGACCCAGCTTTTATTGACGTACCTCTTAAAGTCCTCTCAGCCGCGTTTGGTCGTCGTTTCCTCGGGCCTCCACAATCCGATGTACGGATTGACTCCCCCCTTGCCCTGGACCGAGAACTCTCCGGCTGATTGGGCGAACGGAGACCCGGACGTTGCGAAAGCACTCACCGTTTACCCGTTCTCAAAGCTCTGCAACGTTCTTTTTGCTCACGAGCTTCGCACGAGGGTCACTGATCCCCGACTCGCGATCTACGTCTTTGATCCCGGCTTCTGTCGGTCCACGAGCCTTCGTAGGGGCTTCAACTGGTTCCTCCGAAACGTGGTGGAGTTTTCCATTACTGCGATCTTGTGGATCAGGGATGTCACCGGTATCACCCCACACAGGCAGCTAAGTAGCACTTTCGAATCAGGGAACCTTATGGCCTCTTTCGCGGCAGATGAAAAGTGGGTCGGTTCGTTGACGGCATTAAACCCAGTTCGCTACTTTGCGATTGCAACGGAAACTGAGTCTTCGGTGGATAGCTACAACAAGGAGTATCAGCAGAAATTGTGGGAGTTCTCGGAGAATGTAGTTGCGGAAAAGATGGGCAGCTCCAACTAAGAGAGGTCAATTTCTATGTCGATCATTTGAGAATGCGCTGTGTTTCTCTCTGTTGAACTATGATATTTGACATAATGAATTCGAGTTGTATGAAATACAAAACTGCCTGGCTGACCCGCTGTCAAGGTTGTCGGTGCTTTCTGCCCTTCGCGTTGGTGGTGCAGACGTGGATTGAAAATTTTCCACCGTCTATTTTTTATCCCACAGCCTTCACAAAGGTTCAGGTCGCCCGATGTCCACCAGAAAGGCATTATCATAACCAGCTCCACAGCCGGACTCGGGTACCAGTGTGCACTCCACCTAACGGCTGATCACGCCGCAACTCACCGCATCGTCATCGCATCTCGATCTCTTTCATCGGTTCAATCTGCAGTTGAGAACATTCAGAAGTCGCTGAAACCTGAGGATCGGGAAGCGGTCGTAGGGTGTGAAGCTCCATTGGACCTCGCTTCTCTACCCTCGGTGAAATCGTTTGCAAAATGGGCAGTTGATACTTATCCTGTGATCGACTCGCTGGTTCTCAATGCTGGAACGGGAGCGGCTGAGAATCTCGGAAAGACAAAGGATGGGTATGAGCAGTCTTTTGCAGTAAATCACTTGGGTACAAAAGAGCAAAAACGAACGAAAGGAAATCGAGAACTGAGTGCAACCAACCTTGTTTTGTTTCTAGGACACTTTTATTTGGCCCAGCTCCTGCTCGCCAATCTCCTGAAGTCGTCGCACCCTCGCTTGGTCCTGGTCACCTCCGGCCTCCACAATCCCATTTACGGATTGGGTCCCCCACCAGTTTGGACCAAAAACTCACCTGCCGACTGGGCAGAGGAGAACCGGTCATCAAGAACGAGCTCGCTGCCTACTCCTTTTCAAAGTTGTGCAACGTCTTGTTCGCACACGAGCTTCGCGCATGCGTGTCTGATCCGATGCTCACGATCCTCGTCTTTGACCCTGGTTTCTGCCGTGCTACAAACTTGCGTAGGAACTTTAACTGGCTTCTCCGCAGTGTGATCGAGTATAGCATTACCGCAACTCTTCTAATCAAGGATATGACTGGTGCGACCCCACACAGACAACTCAGTAGCACTTTCGAGTCAGGAAATCTGATGGCGTCCTATGCGGCGGACGAGAAGTGGGATGGTTCGTCGAAAAGCGATAACCCGGTTCGCTACTTTGCAATCGCGACGGAAGCAGAGTCTTCGGTGGACAGCTACAACAAGGAGTATCAGAAGAAGCTCTGGGAGTTCTCGGAGAAGGCAGTCGCTGCCACTATTGGGCGTTCTGCTCTTTAATGTGGCAGCAGTTCAAATTGATCTACTTCCGACCTATAATTCTATGCATACGAGAGATTGTAAGTGTCACCTGGTTGCATGACCTGCTATTCTAGTGTAAAACGCTCATTTTGTTTGAGTAAACATCGACGTCACCCCGATGCAAAGTTGATAAAGAACTTCTTGAGTCCCGGAGCTTCGTTGATGACCTTCATCCCCCAGCTCCTTGCATATGACCACGGCTCCCAACTTCCCCTAAATACCCTCCCAACAAAGTCCACTGCGCCAACCATCCCAAGCGCCTTCCCATACCTCTCATCAGCATACTCTTCCAACACATGAATATCTCCAATATCCCTCCCGACTGCAGCCGCGTCCACCAAGATTCGCGCAAGTGCCTGTGCGTCACCAAGTCCTGCATTCAGTCCCTGACCCGCGAGTGGGTGCATGGTATGAGCAGCATCGCCTATCAGCGCAACCCTGTGCGAAATATAACGGGTTGAATTACGCAAGCGGAGTGGGAAGGAGGCGAGGGAAGCTGCTGAGAGAACAGTTGGCGGAATGATGGATGGATCTGGGTTGCTGCGAGTGGTGCCCCAAGCGGACTCGTCTGCTATGGAGACCTCGGGAGCGCCGGTAGGCGAGATGTGAGAGAGGAGGAAGGAGATGTCTTGATGCGGGTTGCGGAACGCTGCATTCAGTAGGTGCGGAATGTCTGCTGGTGGGAGTTGAACCACACGCTGGGCGAGGTTGGCAGGTAGTGTCCATACAAGCGAGCTGTATCCATTTCCAAGCTACAGACTTTCAATGAACAAGTGTTCGGGTGAAAATGTGTCCCGACTTACCGGGAGCATGGCGATGGGTCCCATCGGGAGGAATCTTTGCCACGCTGTGTTGTTTTCTGCCCTCGGATCAATTTCCATAGTGGCGACAACCCCATTTTGACCATAGTCCCACCCGACCGATTCAATTCCGGCAAAGCTTCTAACAACCGAGTTTAATCCATCCGCCCCAACGATAAGACGTGCTCGGATAACAGTTCCGTCTGCCAAATGAACAGTGGGCCAATCAGCACGAGGGGCGGGATCCTTTACTGTAGACGGATCTGGTGGGTTGATGCTAGCCACCCGAACTTGATTAAGTATACGAATGGACTCCGACGTGGAAATAGCTGAAGCAATCGTATGCTGGAGAACGTGATTTTCGACTATCGAGGCGATCGCGGAGGGTGAAGTGGTGAACTCTGAGTCGAAGTGGAGTGAGCCACCACCAACTGCATCGAAAACCTGTAATAATCTCAGTGTAAGAATAAATCAAACTTTGGACTCTCTCAATACCTTCATGTGAGAAAATGGAAATCTTCGGGAGGCCGGAATAGAATCCCACACTTTCAATCCTGATAGGAGTTATTTAAAGCTATCCAGTTACAGCACAAGAATTAGTACCTCGGAGAAACTCTGTCGAAGAGGGAGTAATAGACGAAACACGATTTGAAAAGACGTTCGGCTGAAGGTCGACTGGTCTGAAGAGATCACCAGCCTCTAGCAGACACACGGACGGTCGAATTGATTTAGGAGCAGCAGCCAATGCGGCAGCAAAGACTGTGCCCACGATTCCGCCTCCGATGATACATACGTCGTGCTCGAAGGTATTTGCAGTTGTCATTCGCCTGGTCTGCCCGAGGCGGAACGCTCGACCTGGGAAAGCAGATCGCCGGAAGGAAGGCATGCCGAAATGGCGCAGATAGTGATTATCGATATTATTTGAACTATGTGTAATAATTGCCACACGACAAGGGGCAGATAATTTATCAGTATCATCTGAAACTAAATTCATATGATTTTCTGAAGCTTAGAATAATGTCTTATTGAATTAAATGAATTATAAACTGGTAGTTTTTTAATATCTATAGCTTTTGGTATAATTCGTCGTTTATTATATTAGTTAATCTATTAATAATATAGCTGATTTACTTTGTTATCCATAGCATAAAATAAAGCTGGTTAATTGTGTTACCGTATAAATAAACCAGATATAGAACTGATTACTTTTAGTGTATGGTGGAACACTCCAATGCTAAATACCGCGCTTCCTCAAGTTTGTTCCATTCATTCTTATTTCAGGGGGCAGGACAACAATTTTTCCGCTCATCATGGCATCATCAACCAGGAAGACAGTCATTGTTACTGGATCAACGGCTGGGCTCGGCTATGAGTGTGCGCGCCGCATAGCGACAGAGCATTCGGCAACCCATCGTGTCGTCATCGCATCCAGAGGCCTCTCCGGCGTTTCCACCGCCGTCGAAAGTATCCAGAAGCTTCTGAAAGATGAAGACAAAGACGCGGTCGTTGCGTGTGGTGTTCAGCTTGACCTCAATTCCCTGGAGTCTGTGAAATCATTCGCTGCTTGGGCGTCTCAGGAATACCCCACTCTTGACGGTCTGGTACTGAACGCAGGAATAGTTCCACCTTCCATGGTCTTATCCAAGGATGGCTTGGAGAGCACCTTTGCCGTGAACCACTTGGGTACTCCGAACTTTAAAAGAACTGTTCTTTGAATACTCAGTCATTTTCAGGCCATTTCTACCTCACACAGCTCCTTCTGCCAAACATCTTACGTTCAAATCAACCCCGCGTGATCGTCATCTCTTCTGGAATGCACAATGGAATGTACAACAACGGCCCTTCACCGAAATGGACTGCTCAGTCCCCCGCGGACTGGGCTTACGGTGATCCCTCGGTGTACAGTGCCCTGGCAGCGTATCCCTTCTCCAAGCTCTGCAACGTGCTCTTTGCACACGAGCTTCGCGCGCGTGTGGCAGATCCTCGACTTACGATTCTCGTGTTCGACCCTGGGTTTTGCCAAACGACAGGGTTACGCAGAGGGATCAGCTGGGGACTGCGAAGCGTTGTCGAGAATGGGATCACGGCTTTCCTTTGGATCAAGGATGCAACAGGCATTCACCCGCACAGACAGCTGAGTACCACTGAAGAATCTGGAGGCATCATGGCATCATTTGCAGTGGACGATAAGTGGATTAGTTCAGAAACCTCGGCAACCCCAGTTCGATACTTTGCCATTGCCACAGAAACAGAGTCTTCTGTCGACAGCTACAACAAGGAGTATCAAAAGTTATTGTGGGAGTTTTCAGAGAAAGTTGTGACCGAGAAAATGGGGGGAATCGCTGCTCTGTGAATGTGTTAAAAAATTTCTCCAAAGACGTTTGCATATACAACAGCAAACTGGTGAAACCTAAGATCCCGAGCTGGTAATGACTTTATTTGAATATTTCAGTTCATCAAAACAAACATTCCTCCAAAACGTCAATTGGCATAGAGACATCAAGCGATCAACTTAGCATCCTTTAACATAGATTTCAAACACGCCAATCCGCAGATCAGCTTCCGAGGTTCCCGGGCACCAGCTGTTTCCCTGCATTCCCAAATTCCCACGAAAAGTTCCATAGCCTCGGTCGGAACCTTGTTCCTGTCAGTCTCCAAAAGGTTTCCGATCCTCGCCACGGCTTCATTGTACAAGTTGAACTCGTGGGTTCGCTTGCCGTTGTCGAGGATGATCTCGTACGTGTAAGGCTGACTCGACGCGTCTCCAATATTGTAGTCAATGTAATATCCCGATGGAGTGCGTACGCGCTGGAAGATATTGTAAGTGGCAGCGTTCCGACCTCCATAGTACTCCCAAATGTCGACCTCGTCCTTGGCCCCGTCCTGCACCGCGGCGTCGTTGTCGTACTTTCCTTTGGTCTGGATGAGTACCCATTGGAGTTCTTGCAGCCATCCGGAGTACCGCGAGCTTTGATCTTGATCTGGGTGTACGCGCCGGCATAAGAATTGAAGCTGAAGAGGGAGTAATGCATGCGCGACCAGCCGTTCGCGCCACCGACGATGTTGTGGAGTGCCCACTTGGAGCGACCTTTTGAGTCGTAAGCAATGCCTTAACGAGATCCGGTGCCTTGCAGGTCCCAACCGGGGGTAGGAAAGGTCATGCGGCGCTCGTAGCACTATTTGAGGAAGAAAAGATAACGAGAAGGATGGTTCACTAACAGCACGCTTAACCAATGTTGAGTTTGAGATATGGGTAATGTGGGTGCCCTCGACAGCGATGGCACCAAAGATCAGGCGAAGACAAATATCAAACGAGAGATCGTGTTGGACAAAAGATAAGTGGAACATTCGTGCGCGGTTACTTCCTCATATCTGAATCGCTGCACTCTGTTCCGACAGTCCCAAAGAGTTCACCACGGGTGCCAAACTAAAGATACAGACTGGGGAAGAGTGGTGTAGAGGGATTGAGAAACAGTGGAGGGCGACGCTGAGGATCAAAATCGAACGCCATTGTTCTCAGAGGGCAAGATTTTCTCCCAACAGGGTTATGACCAAAGTCGCTGAGTTAATGTGCTTGCCACGGAGAAGGTCCTCCGCGCATGTGAGGCAACCCCAACCGTAACGTAAAGTAACTAGGTAATTCCAATCTGCTGACACAATATTTTTGCTACTTCACCAAAAAAATACCCTTACTGTGGTAGCCTTGGTTGGGATACTTTCAAAACAAACGTTCTGGGATGCAGACGAAGTGACCGGATACTCCATCCAGCGTTTTGGACATTCCCGTCAAACTAAGCGATTAGCCGAAGAAATGGTTTAGAGCTGGAACGGACGTGGACGTGTGTTCAAGTGAGTTGCAACACGCCTAGCGGTAAAGTCGCCGACACTGTCTCGTATTACGCAGTCTTAAAATGTTCAAATCAGAGGCACTTATGGGTAGCGGCGATAAGTTCCTTTTTGGGCAGCGGGCGATAAGTTCCTGTTTGGGCAGCTTGAGTATAGTACATTGCGGGCATCCTTTCAAGTGGGACTACGTCAAAAATGTGGGTCAAGCACTGATCTCTATCAGCCCATTCATTGAAAACAAATCCAGACAACGTTGAAGATCGACATATAGCAAATACGTGATGCCTGCGCATCCAAGAATGGGCATGTCAATGTTTTGAATTGGTGGAATGCCAGCCGGTTGCCCTAGGTTGGTGGAAGGGCAGTGGACTGGCACTTTCATTCAGCAAGTCTGTGATGTTGGTGGCTACAAAGGTGACAGGAGGGGGGGAGGTTTGTTTTGATTGATAATCTGGTGGCGAAACATCGGATCAAAGATTGAATTTACGGGAACCGACCTGGAAAACACAGGCCCTGAAAAGAGGACGGAAGTGGTTTACCTGTGGTGGAACGACAGTGGCCAGAAGTTTCTGGAGCGAGTCGATTATGGATGCACTTCCGCGGAGATGTAAAGGTACTCGATTGTTGGAAGAAAAGCAAACTGCAGCCGAACTACTCGGTCAAAGCAATCTATTTTGCAACAATGGAAGGCATACCCATGTGCTGGAATGGTGGAACAATAAAGTTACCCTTAAATACAATGAATGCATGGTTGTTTGATGCGTGATTCGCCATTCGTGGCACAAGATCAAAATGCTTCAGTGGATGACAAGCGGGCTGGTGGAATAATGGATTCCCCAAGAGTGTTAAAGCACCACTGAGCCAAAATACCAAAAATACCATGGTATTCTAGCCACAGTGTCAGTTGCCCTTATCCCTCGATATCCAACAAAGAGGATTTGAGAATTTGTATCGACAGAGCGATACTCCTCCTGTAAAGGAATTGAAAGACCATGCTCCTTTCACATGAATCATGTCAATCCAGTTTCGAAGATTGCCTGTGGGAGAGAAAAGTCAACGCCGTCCGAACGGTTGGAGAGAATTCCCAATTATCATGGTTACGACTGATCTACCTGCACAATGAATGACATCCAGATCAGACGTCCATATGTTTGCATATGGTTCTTACAGTCGAACTTTACGGCGTTGAGATCATGAGATCACTGATATTTTTCCTAGGAATATTCCTGACCTCGATCTTGGTTTTCGTGCGACCTGTTCGCTCTGCTTTCCCCATCTTTTCTTTCTTGCCTTTCAGTTATTGTATTTCCAACTTATAAAATTTTAAAAATTTCTCAAATTTTGCTTTGCTCTTTGCTTTTGTGATGGAAATTCGTCTTCCCCTCGAAATCGTTCTTCCCCTCGAAATCGTCGATGTGATACTTCTTCTGCTGGGAAAATGGGCATCGCAACCAACACTTGCTTACAAGACAGCAACCGCTCTTCGCCGACAACATGTCAGACTTGCCCTCCTTCCCCATGTCAAACTCCGCAGTCAAAAGGACGCCAGTGCTCGTGGCCAAATTGACCTGTTGCAGTACTACAAGGACTCCGGCTCACTGAGTCGCACCTATGAAAACAAAATGGCAATGCATGCAGCTACACAGTACGGTCGCATCGAAGTACTTGACTGGTGGAGGATGAGCGAGTTGAGTAGTGTGAACTATTACTGGACTGTCATGAAGATCGCCAGCGAATATGGACGTGTTGAAGTGCTAGAGTGGTGGAAGAACAGCGGGTTGAGGTTCGGCTGGGGGAACGGGGGTTGGTCCGCGGAATTGGATATAGCGAGCGTGAAGGGCCACGTGCATGTTTTGGAGTGGTGGAGACAAAGCGGGACGGAGTTGCACCCGTGCTGTTCGATCATAGAATTCGCGAGCCAAGCGAGAAACTTTGAAGTGCTGGATTGGTGGAAAGAGAGCGGATTGATGGACACTAGTAACTTTCCGACCGTGATGAACTACGCATCTGCGGCTGGTCATACCGAGGTACTGGAATGGTGGAAACACTGCGGCCTCAAGTACACGTTGACTGGCTCTGAAATGGATGTTGCGAGCTTCCACGGGAAACTAGGTGCGCTTGAATGGTGGAAGAACAGCGGGTTAGAGCTAAAATACAGCCAGAATTTGATGGCGATCGCGTCACACAACGGTCGTGTCGATGTGCTGGAGTGGTGGAAGAATAGCGGCCTGAAACTTCCATTGACGGGTCAGGAGATTCAATTTGCGAACAATGCTGGGCATCTGCACGTTCTCGAATGGTGGAAACAGAGCGGACTTGCACTATCTTACAGTAATCAACTGATGATTGATGTTACAAGATCCGTGTCGCTGAACGGTCGCATCGACGTGCTGGATTGGTGGCTGAAAAGTGGATTAGATCTTCGGCTGACTGGGTCTGAGATGAACACCGCGAGCGCTGGGGGAAAAGTGAAAGTTCTTCAATGGTGGAAGGACAGCGGACTTCAACTTGCTTGGACGGAGGCGACCATGGACAATGCAAGCAAACGCGGAAACGTGTCTATTCTCGATTGGTGGAAAGAAAGTGGGTTAGAGGTCAAGTACTCAGTCGAAGCCATTAAGGAGGCGATAAGCGAAGGTCGACTGGATGTCCTCGAATGGTGGAAGAACAGCAATTTACCTCTGAAGTACGATGAACATTCCATTCTTCGGTACTCTACCCTGAAGTCATGGCGCAGAATTGAGATTCTTGAGTGGTGGAGGACAAGCGGACTTCCCGTTGAGTTGATCACAATTGAAGAGTATGGAGATTGGTCGAGCACTAACAACACTGTGAAACAATGGCTGGACAAGAACAAAAGCTTTTTGAAACCATCAACGATATGATAGTCGATCTGGTGGTTGATTCAGCTGCAGATTGAAAGAAGGATATATCGTTTTTACACCCGATGAATTCATGTTGGAATCATTACGGTGAATTTAAAAGGAGCCGTCTTTCAAATCATCACACAAGTGAATCTTTTTGTGCAAACCATAAACTTCACAGGCGACATGACATTTCATCCTTTTCGCGGACTAACGTCGTACCCACTCACTCGGATAGCTGGGTTAACCCACACAAAGCCAAGCACGTAAAGCACTGCATCCATTCCCACCACCACATTTGAAATTGCTCCCCCGTTCACACCAAACCAGCCATTCACGCTCAGTGCAAGCAATGCAACTTCGAGAGCTATTCGGATGGACATGATCCCCATCAAAACCCTCTGAGAATATTATGATTAAATTGAGCAAACAAGTTAAACTTCGCCTGCCGATAGGTACCCGTATGATGAATTGGTTCCCGGTGTCTCCAAATAACACATGCGAGACAGTCCGCGCTCGAATCCAAACGTTCCTGTCCACTTCGTGTCTGATAAGATAGGAGAGCGACCAGCCAAGGAGGGATGCATAAACGAGTTCTAATACAGGCTATTTATCATCATCATCAGCAAAAACAATTCGGAGATCAATACACGCGAAAAACGTACCCAGCGGACAGATAGCCATCGCACTGGTGCGGCTAGCCAAAGAACTCGTTTCGCGACTCGCGGTTTTCCAAGCAGCCTCCACGTAAAAGCCTTTCGAATACCGGTGATTATCTTTGTAATCGTGCTGATGATATAATCTATTCCGCTTTCAATTGACGGCACTCGTCCGCTTCTCGTGCTTCGTGGGCGCAAAGGCACTGCGCTACGTCGGACACCACCTCCGGAGAAAGCTGTAGAAAAAAGATCTGCCAGCTCTGCGGTGTCATCCTAGACCAGAACCTCGGATTAATCTTTGATCTAAGAGAGCCAAAACTGAGAACAATACCGGAAGAGAAAACGTCCCCGGCGCAAGGTCCCAGCTCCTATCATTGTCCGCTTCCATCGAATCTGTAAACCTCGCCGCATATCCTCCCGGGCTACTTCCTCCACCATCCCGTCGCTGATGCTGCGTAAACGACGGCGGTTTAAGCAGCTCCGGCCTGGCGAAACCGCTCCCAAGCAACGGCTGACTCTCCGCCCACCTGGAAGCCGGCGATGTCGCTCCAAAGGCTAACCGCGCACGGGGGAGCTCGTCGCCCAGCGATAATCTGTCGACCAACTCTTCACACTGTGATGCACGTGGTGCATCCGACAACACGTGCATCGTGTCTCGTTTCGACCGTCTCACGCGGCGGAAATCAAATCCGTCAGTTGGATCAGGATCAGGCTCGTCCGAGGACGACACGCTGGATGAAGAGGACGACGAGGCCGGACGAAAACGGATTCGTGTGGGACGGCGTTTGGTGAATGTGGAACGGGATGATGGAGGTAGAGGTGCAGGCGAGAGGGTGGGCACGCCGAATACCGGTGAGGCGACTTCATGGAGGACGGAGTTGAGGTCAGTGAAGCGGAAGGAATTAGTTCGGCGGGGTGGTGATGTGGGTTGATTTGCTATTGTTGATTGTCGAGGAAGGAGGTGGCGGAATGTTCTTCGGGTGGATTTGGTGAAGGTCTGGGATAGAAAATGGATTAGAAATTGTCTAATTTGGAGTTCCCTCAGACGCTTACATAAATTATAAGCAGGCAAGAGATCAAGTGAAGAGACATCCACGTCCCAGAAAGAATAATTTTGGAATATCCAACACTTTTTTGTAAGCTCAAGAAATCCATATCCTGGGTAGACTCCTTTGCGAGGGAACTTCGGTAGATTTTATACTCAGGGAAACCTAAGATCAACCTAACAAGAATAAAGACACCAAGTGATGGTTTCTTTTTCAAAAAATATCAGAAAGCTTTTCCAAATCAACGTGTTCGGAGTGCACTTACTGCGACTTCGGGAACACTGATGGCAGTGGAACGAATTACACCGCGTATTGCCTGAACACGCTTCATTGAGAGACCAACTGCGCTCATGAGTGCTGAAATCGAACAGGAAAGCGCGAACTCGAGTTGGTACGATTGAAGAACTTCCAACGTGGGACATTCGCATCGAAAGATCTGGTGGTCGTTGCATAACGAGCGGCAAATCAAGTGGCTGACAAGGATAAGATACTGCACAGCCGCCATAATCCATCCCGTGAAGATGAGGATAATGTCCATTTTGATCAAGCCATTGTCTGTTGAGCTGCGTTCAGGTTCACCTGCGGAAGATTGCTTTCTTCGATTATTCTGATCTGTTCGGTCCCAGCTCGGCTTTGCATGCGAAAATAACCAGGAGAATGCGTGTTTTCGTCGGGACAGCTCATTCTCAACTCGATATGCACAATCATGGCAGACTGGAGGATATCTTTCCTCCACTCTCGTTTTGAAATCAGGGTACGATGCAACACATGAATCGTATTCCGGGTCACTCTCATCAGGTACGTAGTTTCTCAGTAGGTCGAGAACAATGCTCTGATTCATGATGCATCGGTCGCAGAATGGCGATCCTGTAGCGGTTGGCTGTGAAGGTGCATCCGACGGTGCCATGGCTAAGAAGAATAGAGAAGCATTTCATGAGAGTTCGGTCGTGTAATCAGCCGTGCAGATCGATTATCACGTACGTCGATGTGTTTTGTTCATATGCGGATCAGCCATGGCTGGCACATGTATCGGATCATGCAAATATTCTCCAGAGACGGTATTGAGTGTCGATTCTGCGTCGCAGCTGGGGCAGTACAGAGTGACTGTTCCATGCCCAACCGGGTGATGTCGGGCAGACGCTATTGGATCCGACGCTGCGAAATAGACGTCTGGGTCTCCCTTCGTGGATTCAAACGTGTAATCTTTCGAGCAATAAAAGCACGCAAACGAGGAATGTAGCGACTGCTCATTCGTTCTGTCCGACAGCATATGTCGTCGTCTTTCTCTCCACAATGGGGCCATCACCACGAGCGCCAGCAATGCGAGTATCAGCGTGAGATACGTCGCAGGTACGTGTTCCGTGAGTCTGTCCCAAGCATAGTGCGCTTCCCCCAGTGCTCCTGCCACTGCAAAGTCCATTGCTATTTTCTAACACGAATTTCTACAAACGTTGCTAGACCTCCATCACTAAGCCACAGTCATTTTCTTTCTCAGCTCCAATGGCGGACTTTGTGCTCTCGACTGACTCCCTGTCGCTGGCATTGCCCGCTACCACCACCAGCGGAATCGCTTTGCCCCTGGTGAATGTCTCTGCTACGTCAGCTTCGGCTGTCTCTCCCGTCGCCGTTTCTGTGGATCCCCTCGTCTTCTTCGCAATCCTCGATCACTACAACAGAAGAGACTCGAAACAATATCGGGTCGTCGGCGTGCTTCTCGGCGTGCGATCGGAAGACGGGTCGGACTATGAAGTTCGCAATTGCTTCCCCGTCGCGTACTCGGAGACAGATGATGATCAGGTTATTATTGGATTTAGCGATATTGGTCTGTTGCATGGAATACTGATTGAACTGGGGGTTAGGTCACGGTGGACGCAGAGTATGTGCACACAATGTATGTGCTCCACCAACGTGTGAACCCAAAAGAACAAATTGTTGGTTGGTACGCGACCGGCACAGAAGAATCCATCAACCAGGCTTCAGTCTTCCTCCACGAATTTTTCTCAACAGAATTCATGCCGCCGGCTTCATACCTCCCATTCAACCCCGTACACCTCCTCGTTGACTCGGCCCTCACAAATGACCGTGTCGGCGTCAAAGCCTTTGTCAGGTATGCGTGGGAATATTTCAAATATGCGAGCCCTCATGAAATTTAGCTCTCCTGTCGGGGTTCCTGGGACTGAGCACCCTGGGAGCATGTTCATCCAGGTTCCATGCAATGTCCGCTACTTCGACGCTGAGCGATCTGGCCGTGAGTGTTGAAAAAATTAATGCTCTCAATGGACAATGATCTCATTTGTCTTCATTGACCAAAAGTTGACGTCATTGCATCGGCAAAGTCTGGCCCTGCATCCCTCCTTTCCGACATGGACCAATTAGAACGCTCGATTCTCGAGGTACGATCGATGGTGGAGCGCGTATCAACGTACGTCTCCGAGGTCCGAGAAGGGACCCGGGAACCCGATTCCGCCATTGGTCGATACCTATTCGAAACCGTCTCATCGCTCCCGATGTTGTGGAGCTCATCTGCTGAGTCTGGAGAGGGTCAAACCCAGGAGGATGGGGAAAGTGCAGGTCCATCAACCGGATCGGGAATGGCAGAGTTTGAGCGTCGCTTCACAAATCAGCTTCAGGATCTGCTTATGGTGGTATACTTGGCCAACTTGACGCGCACACAGCTCTCGATTGCAGAAAGACTTCAAAGATTGTAATATTTTTGCTGTTTTTTTTGAGTAATAACGATGTGGTCTGGGAATAAGTGCGAATGTTCCAAAATGCATTGTCATTTATTTGGGATGGCCACAAACTTTTTGTTTGGGCAAGAATTTCCGATGGCGACAACAGTATGGAAGGGAGAGCGGAGTGATCATGTGCGCCGTTTCAACGTGTGGAGAACTCTCCGTTGCTAAGTCTCAGCAGATCAATCCTGCTCCCTCGAAGCCAACCACCGGAGCAATGCATCCACTCTTCTTATCAATGCCAAAAAGGTTTCAGTCCATTTCGCAAACGGTTGAAGAAGATGCCATTTATCTCATCCTCTCTTGCTTCGCCTTTGATTTTCCGCGGGCCATGCCAGCACGCACGCTGTCTGTTTGCTATTCGACGGAGGTGTTTGGAGAACAAATTCTCATTGACTCCATCAACGGTTTTATCCGGGAGAGGTTAAGTTGAAGCTGACGGGTAGCCACAGGTTTGAGTATTGTTTTCCGAAGCAGTCTTCCGCATCCTCCTTTGCCACGCGCACTTCTCTCTGTGCTGGTAAGGCACTTTGGTTTGGTTGCTTTTTGCATTTGATGCAAATAATAAATAGTATTGTTCAAAATAATAGTTTAAATTGAAATGGTACATTATTATATGTTCATGATGAGAAAGCTTATTCAGTTAAAGCGTAATATTCTACTTGACTCACAGTCAAATGTTCCAAAGCAAGTTTTTCGATACATCTTCTGACTGCGGTGTGCACCTACAAATTTACCGACCATCCATTTCGGGTGATACCGGATCGCCCAGATTAGATGGCATCTCGACCACCAGCCACATACAGTGGCTTGCTCTGTTATCTCCACTGTGGCTGCCCAATCCCAATCTCATCAGCTTTTGTGCTCTGATAAATAAAACCGGCGACGCTCCCACCCACCGAAGATCCCTTCCTGGCTGTGAGTGACTCTGCATCACCAACCCCAAAAGCGTGCGACTGTGAGTATCCCATCAATGCATCCCTTCTGCCTCTGTGTTGCTAACAGGCACTCTCAGATTTGCACTAGTTTGATTCACGATCTCTGCTTGCGAAAAGGGAATTCGAATCCCTCCCTGATATGGCTCTTGCCGCTGGTTCAAACCCTCTGCCTGCTGAACTCCGGGACGATGACGTTGCCGTCCAGGAGTTCACTTCTTGGGCTGACGCCATTCCCGTTGCCCAGGGACTGTACAACCCCGACCTCGAGAAAGATGCGTGCGGTGTTGGGTTCATCGCAAATATCAAGGGTGTCGCGTCCCACAAAGTCGTCGCTGACGCTTGCGGTATTCTCTGCAACATGACCCACCGTGGTGCCGTCGGAGCAGACGCTCGTGATGGTGATGGTGCAGGTGTCATGTGTTCTATTCCCTACGAACTCTTCGCCGAAGATGTCAAGTCTGCCTTTGGAATCACCCTTCCGTTGCCAACAAGATACGCTGTCGGCAATCTCTACTTCAACCCCGATCCCACCATTGCTGCTGAATCGAAGGCAACTTTCGAGAACATCGCCGCCAAGCTTGGACTCGTTGTCCTCTGCTGGCGCGCAGTTCCAAGGAACAACTCTGTTATTGGTCCTTCCTCCCTGTCCAAGGAGCCACTGATCTTGCAGCCTTTTGTCACTTTCAAAGACACGCTACCTGCTGACGCACCTGGTGCGGCCGATGCTCTTTTCGATTTCGTCCAATTCCAGCGCATGCTGTTTGTTTTGCGCAAGCAGTCCACCCACGCCATCAGCATCAGGAAGTGGTTCTACATCTGCTCGTTGGCCAACAAAAACATGACGTACAAAGGTCTCCTCTCTCCAGTGCAAGTGTACAGATACTTCACCGACCTCAACGATCCACGATTCAAAGCGTACTTCACGCTAGTGCACTCTCGTTTCTCCACCAACACGTTCCCTAGCTGGGATCGCGCACAACCCCTCAGATGGCTTGCCCACAACGGTACGTTTCACGATAGTCCGCCATTTTGCAGCGGTTTTGATTCATTGTGTTCTTACAGGTGAAATCAACACCCTCCGCGGCAACAAGAACTGGATGCGTGCCCGTGAAGGTCTCCTTTCCTCGCCATCACTTGGCGCCCTTCTTGACACTGTCACTCCCATCATCGAGGACGGAGGTTCCGACTCGGCTGCGTTCGACAACGTGCTTGAGCTTCTTATGACAAACGGTGCCCTCTCCCTCCCCGAAGTTGTCATGACCATGGTACCCGAAGCTTGGCAAAATCAGCCCCAAATGGAGCCCGAGAAGCGTGCGTTCTACGAATGGGCAGCATGTTTGATGGAGCCCTGGGATGGTCCTGCTCTTTTCACCTTCTCTGATGGGCGATACGTCGGTGCTTGCCTTGATCGCAACGGTCTTCGTCCATGCAGAGTGTACATCACCGAAGGCGACACCATCATTTGCGCCAGTGAAGTCGGAACCATCACAGTGAAGCCTGAGACCGTGATTGCAAAAGGTCGACTTCAACCCGGAAAGATGTTGCTGGTCGATACTCAGGAAGGAAGGATTGTCGGGGACAAGGAGCTCAAGATGACAGTCGCAAACAGCCGACCTTTCGGAGAGTGGCTTGAGAGACAGCTTATTACTATTTCGAAGCTGAAGGAATGGGTGAAAGAAGAAGGATTGTCTGGTGAAGTGAAATTGGACTCTACGAGCGTCGCGGAGGACCCGAGGATGCTTGCATTTGGTTTTAGCGTTGAGCAGTTGAACATGCTCATCACTCCCATGGTGAGAGGATTATTAGAAGCAATTCTATTCATTGCTGATTTCCAAAACTTTATGTTAGGTTTACGATGGAAAGGAGGCTCTCGGATCGATGGGTAACGATGCTCCCCTTGCGTGCATCTCACAACAACCTCGCATCATCTACGAGTACTTCCGTGAGCTCTTCGCCCAGGTCACCAACCCTCCAATCGACCCCATTCGTGAGGAGATCGTTATGTCTCTCGCTTGCTACATCGGTCCCGAGGGCAACCTTCTCGAGATCGACGAGTCTCAGGCTCACCGTTTGTACCTTCCGACTCCGATTCTCGCAGCGGAGGACATGAATGCTATTCACCATATGCACAAGTACCGCCCTGGCTGGAATGTTGCTGTTGTCGACACAACCTTCGACAAGTCGGAAGGGATAAGTGGGTTTGAAAAGTGCATCAACCGCGTTTGCGAGGAGATTGGTCGTGCGATTGAGAAGGGCGATCGTATTGCGGTGCTGAGCGACCGTGCAGTGTCTGCATCGCGTGTTGCCGCTTCGACTCTGTGCTGTTTGGGAGCGGTTCACCACTGGCTTGTGAGGAACAGGCTTCGTAGCCGCATTGCGTTAGTCGTCGAGACGGCAGAGGCTAGGGAAGTGCACCACTTCTGTGTCTTGCTTGGTTACGGTGCCGATGCAAGTAAGTTCCTCTGTTTGATATTTCGTTTTTGCTAGATGACTTATTTGTTTTACTTTAGTTTTCCCTTACCTCGCTTTCGAGGCGATGTTCAAGCTCAAGCGCGACAATATAATGAAGCAGGAGATGAGCACTGAGAAGATCATCTACAACTACATCAAGGCTTCCAACGACGGTATCAAGAAGGTTATGTCCAAGATGGGCATTTCGACTCTCCAGTCATACAAGGGTGCGCAGATCTTCGAGGCTCTCGGGATTGACCTTCCGGTGATCAACAAATGCTTCACGGGTACCGCTTCTCGTGTCAAGGGTTCTGGTTTCGAGCTTTTGGCCGTCGACGCGTTTGAACTTCACGAGCGTGCATGGCCCAGTCGTGACACCGTCGAAATCACCACTCTCCCCGAGTCCAGCGACTACCACTGGCGTGACGGTGGTGAAGCCCACATCAACAGCCCTCTAGCTATCGCCAACTTGCAAGACGCCGTGCGCTCGAAGAACCAGAACGCATACGATGCGTACTCAAAGGCATCGTACGAGGAGATCAAAAACTGCACCCTCCGTGGTTTGCTCGATTTCAACTTTGTGCACGCCAAGCCTGTGCCGATCGACGAAGTGGAGCCGTGGACCGAGATTGTGAGGCGGTTCTGTACTGGTGCTATGTCGTACGGAAGTATTTCGTACGAAGCGCACTCAACGATTGCGATTGCGATGAACAAGCTCGGCGGGAAGAGTAACACCGGTGAAGGTGGTGAGGACCCGGAGAGGAGCGAAATCCGCCCGGACGGTACGAGCCTTAGAAGTGCCATCAAGCAGGTCGCCAGTGGACGTTTCGGCGTTACAAGCTACTACCTCGCTGACGCTGATGAGTTGCAAATCAAGATGGCTCAGGGAGCTAAGCCGGGTGAAGGTGGTGAACTTCCGGGTCACAAGGTCTCTGGCAGCATTGCATCGACCCGAAAGAGTACACCTGGTGTGGGTCTGATTTCGCCCCCGCCCCACCATGACATCTACAGTATCGAGGATCTGAAGCAGCTAATTTACGACTTGAAGACTGCGAACCCGCTTGCCCGCGTCAGTGTGAAGCTCGTCAGTGAGGTCGGTGTTGGTATTGTTGCTGCTGGTGTCGCCAAGGCCAAGGCGGACCACATTCTTATCTCGGGACACGATGGTGGAACAGGGGCCAGTCGATGGACGGGTATCAAGTACGCCGGCTTGCCGTGGGAGCTTGGTCTCGCAGAAACCCACCAGACGCTCGTCCTCAACGACCTTCGTGGCCGTGTCTGCGTCCAGACCGATGGACAAATCCGAACCGGTCGTGACGTCGCGATCGCTTGTCTTCTCGGTGCTGAGGAGTGGGGTTTCGCAACCACCCCGCTGATCGCCATGGGCTGTACGATGATGCGCAAGTGTCACCTGAACACCTGCCCGGTCGGTATCGCCACGCAGGACCCTGAGCTTCGAAAGAAGTTTGAAGGTCAGCCTGAGCACGTCATCAACTTCTTCCACTACGTTGCTGAGGAGTGCCGATCCGTCATGGCGAGCCTTGGTTTCCGAACAATCAATGACATGGTGGGACGCACTGACCTGTTGAAGGTCAACGATGCGCTTCGTACGCCAAAGACGAAGAACTTGGATCTCAGCGCGATCCTGACACCTGCGTACCAGCTCCGTCGCGGCGCAGCGACTTACTGCGTGAGGAAGCAGGATCACGTTCTTTACAAACGTCTTGACAACAAGCTTATCGAGCTTGCTCAGCCTGCGTTGACGCAGGGCCAGAAGGTGACTGTGAACGTGGACGTGATCAACACCGACCGTACGCTTGGAGCCACGCTCAGCTACGAAGTGTCGAGGCGGTACGGCGAGGCTGGATTGCCCGCTGGTACGATCCACGTCAAGATGCGCGGAAGTGCTGGACAGAGTTTGGGTGGGTTCCTTGCTTCTGGAATCCTGTTCGAGCTCGAAGGAGACGCGAACGATTACGTAGGAAAGGGATTGTCTGGGGGTGAGATTGTTGTGTACCCGCCCAAGGCATCCAAGTTCAAGAGCGAGGAGAACGTGATTGTCGGCAACGTCTGCTTGTACGGCGCAACGTCTGGGCGCGCATTCATTCGCGGTGTTGCTGCCGAGCGATTCTGTGTGCGTAACTCTGGTGCTACGGCTGTCGTTGAGGGAGTCGGAGACCACGGTTGTGAGTACATGACTGGTGGTCGTGTTGTTGTGCTTGGCACGACTGGGCGCAACTTTGCTGCTGGTATGAGCGGAGGTATCGCGTACGTGTTGGACTTGGAAGGAGACTTTGCATCGCAGTGCAACAAGGAGATGGCGGACCTTGACTCTGTGGTCGATGAGGAGGAAAGTGCTTGGTTGAAGGAGCTCATTCAAGAGCATGTTCAGCGCACCGGCAGTGAAATCGGTCATCGCATGGTGGCGAACTGGCATGTTGCCCTGCCCAAGATCGTGAAAGTTTACCCTCGAGACTACAAGGCAGTTTTAGAGGCGCAGAAAGCGGCTGCCAAGGCTGAGAAGAAGGTTGAGGAGCCAGTTGTCGAAGCGCCGAAGAAGGCCATCGAGCCCGCTCTTTTGGATTTGGAGGAAAGCGTTGTTGACGGTGCTATGGCGAAGCAGAAGGCGGCGAGCTTGGACAAGGTTAAGGGCTTCATGAAGTACAAGAGGAAGACGGACAACTACCGCAACGCGAAGAAGCGCGTGAAGGATTACAATGAGATCAATGCTCGCTTGGACGTTGACGAACTTCGAACGCAGGCTGCCCGTTGCATGGACTGCGGTGTGCCGTTCTGCCAGAGCGACACGGGTTGCCCTATCGGAAACATTATCCCGAAGTGGAACGACATGGTGTTCCGTGAACAGTGGAAGGATGCGCTGGACAGGCTGTTGATGACAAACAACTTCCCCGAGTTCACTGGACGGGTGTGCCCTGCTCCTTGCGAGGGAGCTTGTGTTCTTGGTATTAACGAGCCGGCTGTGTCGATCAAGAGCATTGAGTGTGCGATTATCGACAGGGCGTTTGCGGAGGGATGGATGGTGCCAAAGCCGCCTGCCAGGCGCTCCGGCAAGAAGATTGCGGTGATTGGCTCTGGACCTGCCGGTTTGGCGTGCGCGGACCAGCTGAACAAGGCTGGGCATAAAGTGACCGTGTACGAGCGCAACGACCGCGTCGGTGGGCTCTTGATGTACGGTATTCCCAACATGAAGCTCGACAAGGGTGTTGTTCAGCGCCGCGTTGACTTGTTGGCGGCTGAGGGCATTGACTTTGTCACTGGCGCTGAAGTCGGAAAGACTGTGAATGCGTTGGAGTTGCAGAAGGCGAGCGACGCTGTTGTTGTTGCGACTGGAGCGACGTGGCCGCGGGACTTGCCTATTCCGGGTCGGCAACTGGACGGAATCCACTTCGCAATGGATTTCTTGCAGAAGAACACAAAGAGTTTGCTGGACTCTTCGCTGGAGGACGGTAACTATTTGAGTGCGAAGGACAAGCACGTTGTTGTTATTGGAGGAGGAGACACGGGAACGGACTGCATTGCTACATCGCTGCGTCACGGTAATATTGATATGATAGAACTTTATAACTGCGAGGCTAA
The DNA here is from genome assembly GCA_025526935.1 of Cladochytrium replicatum. Taxonomy (NCBI): domain Eukaryota; kingdom Fungi; phylum Chytridiomycota; class Chytridiomycetes; order Cladochytriales; family Cladochytriaceae; genus Cladochytrium; species Cladochytrium replicatum. The sequence goes on along the minus strand of JAHLKD010000079.1, from coordinate 182,157 downwards.
TGTTTGTTACTTGTAGGTGCCAAGTCAATCACCAACTTTGAGCTTCTGCCACAACCACCTGCAACCCGCGCAAAGGACAACCCATGGCCCCAGTGGCCGCGTATCTTCCGTGTGGACTACGGACACGCTGAAGTCGAGGTGATGCACGGCAAGGACCCCCGCACGTACTGCGTGCTCTCGAAGGAGTTCGAGTCTGACGGAAATGGTCGGGTAAAGGGCATCAAGACGATCAACGTCGAGTGGACCAAGAACGAGAAGGGACAGTGGTCTATGAAGGAGCTACCTGGATCTGAGAAATACTACCCAGCGGACCTTGTTCTTCTCGCGATGGGTTTCCTTGGTCCCGAGAACGCGGTGTTGACGGAGCTCGGTGTGAAGCAGGATGGTCGGTCCAACATTGCCACCGGAGGTGCGGCAGGCACGTACGGTACAAACGTTGAGGGTGTCTTTGCTGCTGGTGACTGCCGACGTGGACAGAGTTTGATTGTGTGGGGAATCAACGAGGGTCGTGGATGCGCACGACAGGTGGACGAGTTCCTGATGGGCAACACGAGACTGCCGGTAGCTGGAGGCATGCAAGTGCGCAACATGAAGAATGTGGAGAAGATGTTGGCCATTGGACGCGGGGAGGAGAAGGCGTTGGTGGCGGCATAATGGGTTATGTAGGTGTATTTTCATTATTTTGCCATTCTTTCTTTTGCATCGCTGAGCACAAAATACAAACAAAAACAAAATACATTCCTGTTCACCGCAGACGTGTTTCCTGTTGCGTGCCTGTCAACCTGTTGCACACGTGTCTCACCTCCGCCGCCGAACACTTCGGGAATTAGGATGTCGGGCGTGTCCCCACCTAAGAGAGAAACAACCGCGCTGGACGGAGCTGATCTAGCAGGACATGCCGGAAATCGAGACGACCAACCCCCTTCGAAGTTCTTCACCTACTTGCCCATTTACCTCATGGACATTCCCACGGAGGTGACAGTGGAAGTAAGTGCCCTGGATCTAGATCAGCTTTCCTTCTGCACGCTCAGCTGAAAAAATGACCTCAAGATTTTGAGAAAGTCGTTTGAGGCTCACGGCGTTGTCGTCAACTCCAAAAAGTGGAGATCGAAGAAGCTTGGGGAGCTTGACAACGGACTGGTTGAGCTTGAACAAGTCCACCACCCTTCGAAGATACCGCTCGCACTTTTACTTTCGGGAGCTCGTGCGCGCTTCGAGATTCGTACAGATCGGTTTGTCACGGCGATCTACATGAAGCTGGACAATGGTGGCGCTGCCCTACACCGAGTTCGGCGCGAGTACGAAGCGCATTTGATGTCTGGCGATGTTACGGATAGTGGACAATCGACTGGGTTTGGAAAGAGGACGGTGAAGTCTCCGTCGCCGAAACGCTTGGAGTCTGTGTTTGATCTTGAGATGAAATCCGCCCATCTTGGAGTCTATCTCGCGCCCACCCGATTCTTACAAAAATGGAGTGTTAGCTCTGGATGTGCGATTCATTTTGACTTTGTGCAACATCAAGGTAACGTAGCCAGTGCATAACAAATTCTAGATAGTAACATCAAATCTGCCTTCAAGAAATCTCTGTGGGATTCATGGTTGAGCAGTTCAAGTACAAGATGGCCTACAAATTTAGAAATGTTACAGACATTTTCAAAATGCACAAGTCGATCCACGAAGCGACGGGTACCACAACTTACGAACTCTTCCTGACATTGAGCATTCCACCCCTTCTCTTTCATATACTTCCGGGCGGAGACGGAGATGATTACGGATCGTCGGCTCCCACTTCTCAAGAGAAGTTTTCTGAGTTTTCGCCTAGGAGCAGAACCACAATGGATCCAAAGCGCATGATCCGGATTGCCCGACGGTTCATTGGGAACAATCCTCTCAAGCCGGAAAGTTTCTTTGATGGGCCACTCTCGGGACTTCAGAGTGTGTTCGATCTGGCCCCGGATGTTGGACGCTGGTGCGACCAGTGCTACGTTTTGCATTTTGCACCAGGAGATGACAGAGATCATCAGACGTTTCTCCGTTGTCTCACACAGTTGACCGCTTACGGATTGCTTCCTGCCGGTCGCACGAATATCTGCAAGCGAGTGACATCTTCCGTAGAGCGTGTGGAGAACGAGCCCCACCCGATCATGGATGTGATGCAAACGTCACTTCCTGATACGGTCAAGTTCAAGCTTCTGTCATTAATTTCGCATAATGTTGTGTCAGAGTATTGCGTTACTGAGGGGTTGGTGAAGCTCCTAACCGATGGAAACCTATTCCGGTACGATACCGAGGTGGAGATCATATTGGACATCATTCTGGGAGGATCTACAGGAAGGAGAGAGCGTGTCTGGGATCTCGAAGAGAAACTGAGAAGTGTTAGTGGAAAGATCAATCCCGCGCTGATCGCAGAGCGGTGCAAGCGGATGAGAGCGCTGCCAATAAACTCACGGTTGATTAGGAAGGTGAGGATAAACAACGGTTTCGGGAATGTGACGTCCACTGATAACAGCTTTCGCCATTTCTAAAGGTTGTGGTCACTCCCTCCAAAGTATTTTACATCGGGCCACAACAGGAATTAGCGAATCGAGTTATTAGAAACTGTACGAGTATTGTTGTGTTGAAGCATTTGATCTCACACTTAATGTTGCAGGGAAGCTCTATCGAGAGAATTTTCTGAGGTAGATTATCTCAGGTTACATTAGCAGCAATTATCAACTATCGCGATCAGAGTGTCGTTTACAGACGATGATCTGGGTTCCTTGACAGGCAAAGATGGTCCACAGCATGCAGCAGTTTTCCATCGAATCAGAGGAGCTCTTGATGAGGGACTGTATGTGTTGAACCGACGTTATGACTTATTGCTGTGGTCCAACAGGTACTAAGTCACGAGAATTGATGCTGGAACAGCTCTGACCCAGTTTCAGCCAATTGAGGAGTCAAGCTTGTTGGTTCTTTCATCAAAGTGGGAAGCATAGTGCAGAAGCACTGCGTCGGCAGATGGGAAACTTTAAGGAGATCAAGAACCCAGCGCTGTTTGCAGCGAGGTGGATACAACTATTCGGCATTGAAATTTTATAACGATGCATGTAGGATGGCTCAGTGCTTTTCCGCGACACTAGCGACTGGAAAAATTTCGGGAAGTGATAATATTGAAGTTATACCAGACATTGAGCGAGTATCGTATGACAAAAATGGAAATGAAGAGAGCTACTGCTTTAGTGACGGTGTAGGCAAAATCGGGACCTTATTGGCGAATAACACACTTACCGAGTTCAAGAAGTAAGATCAAAAGATTAAATCCTCTCTTTAAAACCAACTGATTTGTTTCAGACACGTGAAATCATCAAAGACAAGTCATCCGTGTGCTTTCCAATTCCGGTTTGCAATATGTCGAGATCACTTTTCAAAAGCTAAAACACGAGCTGTTTCAACCAGAATGGCAGGGAGCAAAGGAGGTATTGTAAGCCAAAACCGTGCGTGCATTAATGCATTGACCTTCCTGGATTTGTTCAGTATTGGTTGTTGATCCAACCATACCACCTGTTTCGATCCAGCTTCGTAAATCTCAGATCAAATTCAAGTCCAAGCATGACGCTCTAGAGATCATTCGAACAAGCTTCTTCTCTCCTGGATACCTCAATAGACAGTGGTAACATTTGAGAACGATGACAGAACGAATCATAAGGATTTGACCAAATTACTCCAGCATCAGTCTTCTCGAAACGCTTGGCATTCCGAAAGCCACATTTCTGGGGCTCGTTCGTGAAATGTTAGAATCTTTGGATGCAATGTTGACAGATCCAAGACGAGCGCTCGACGTTGTTGAGAAGATGAGCCACGAAGAAGGGATGGCTGGCTCGATCATTCCTGCGATGTTAAGGGCAGGAATGTTTAAAGTCGAAGAGCCGTTTCTGATCAACTTGCTGAGATTAATACGAGCAATCGAGGTACTGTATTGTTTATTTAAGGTGCGCCCATCTTCATTTACTTCCTTTCGTACAGCTGAAGGGCTTAAAAAAGAAGTGCAGAATTTTTGTTCCTAAAAGTTGTTTGCTCCTGGGAGTCCTCGACGAAACCGGAAAACTAACAGAGAGAAAAATATTCTTGCGCATAACAGATCCTGCGACTCAACAGCCAACTGTAGTGATGGTATGGAGGAGACGTCTTTGGTACATTTACAACTGAAACATTCAAGGGTCGTATGTTTATCATGAGGAGTCCCTGTCTCCATCCCGGGGACATACAAGTGGTTGAAGGGGTAGACGTTCCTGAGTTGCATCATCTGTTGGATGTGGTAGCATTCTCACAGAACGGGCCTCGCCCTCTCCCGAACATGCTTTCTGGCGGCGATTTGGATGGTGACACATTTTTGGTGAGCTGCTTTATTTTTTAAAGGAGCACGCTAATGATTCATTGCCAAAGATGTGCTGGGATGAACGGCTTATCCCGAAGAAGTCCGCCGCTCCCATGAGCTTCAAGCCAACTACGAATAGCACAGAATTTGACGGAGTTATTACCAGCAAAGAGCTTCGCGAACACTACATTTCATGCTTACGCCGTAATACGCTCGGACTGATTGCGAACGCGCATCTGGCTCGTGCTGACGACTTAGGTGCAGACCATCACATATGCTTGCAACTTGCACAGCTTGCTTCTGATGCTGTGGACTTTCCGAAAAGGGGAGGTGATCCGATTCTCCTCCCGCGATACCTCAAGCCCGAGAGATGGCCCGATTTCATGGAAAAACACGATAAACCGTCTTACAAGAGCAAGAAAGTCGCAGGGGAGATCTGGCGAAGTATTGAAGATGTTAAGCTCGAGCTCGTGGTGAATGTCACTCCAAACCCTGATTTTCTTGTGGAGGGATACCAGAGGTACTTGGACGATGCACGATTATGGAGAGATACGTATAACGCTGAGATGAGGGGCTTAATGAATCAATACCAAGTCGGGTAAGGGATTGAGTGCGTCTTGAAGATGAAGACATTTGATGATCAATGTTGATTTGGTAGATGTGAGCTCGAGCTTGTGTCAGGGTACATGTTTAAAATGGAAGATGGAAGCTACAAGAAAAAACCTCAAGAGTTGAAAGAGCAGGTACGATACAGAATCATATTTCAACCATGTAATAATAAAATCAATTTGAGGTTATGGATGTCGTTGCTGGGTATCAAGCTCACTATCGCCGGCAATTTTGGGCCTCGCGATGGGACGTCGAGCTTGGAGCGATAGCAGAACTGCGAAAAATGGTCGACAGCGGTGCTGTCCTTCCCACGAGAATAAAGCTCCCTCAAGCAGTGAAGCAGAAAGCCTCGGCGTGGTACTTTGCAGGATACGAAAACACGAAGAAGCTTCCAGAAGCTTTGATACAGATCCACAGCGACGATAAACTTCAAACAAGCGACAAGGAGCTTCTTGATCTTGAGATGAAAGAAGCAGAATCGCGGAGGCTGAAGATGATCCGGGACTGCGATGGAAACGAGTGTCCTGAGATCGATGCGGAAACTCGCGACAATATGATGAGCTTCCCTTGGGTTGTGTGGGATGTGCTATGCAACATCTTCGTGAACAGAAAGACGCAAAGTGAGCTGGCAGCAACGGAGCAAATACAACCAAGAGTCAATATCGGACCATCCCAGAAACTAAAAACGGACGGACTTTCTGTGACTGAGATGCTCTGGGAGAAAGAGCGACGAATGCTGCAAGAAGCCAAGGATGCAGCACCCGCGGGAGGCATGGCGGGAGTGGGAGTGGATATCAGGAAGCTGTTAATGAATGCAAAATCGAACGAAGGGAGTTAGATGTAGCACCTGCGGGAGGCATGGTGGGAGTGGGAGTGAATATCAGGAAGCTGTTGATGAATGCAAAATCGAGCGAAGGGAGATAAAGCATATGACATGAATCCACTCCATACATAGTAGACTCTCCAATGATTTGGAGTTAGATGTAGCACCTGCGGGAGGCATGGTGGGAGTGGGAGTGAATATCAGGAAGCTGTTGATGAATGCAAAATCGAGCGAAGGGAGATAAAGCATATGACATGAATCCACTCCATACATAGTAGACTCTCCAATGATTTGCACCAATAAACACTACACTATTAATGCAAAGGCCGGGAATCGAACCCGGGTCTGCCGCGTGGCAGGCGGCAATTCTACCACTGGACCACCTTTGCTTGAAAGTCAAGCTTTTGGCACATTACTACTATTGATAAATAGCCCCACAGGTTTGAGTTTGCATTCTCTGTTTTGCTTTGTTGCTTTTCCGTTTTGCTGCGCGCGCTTCCCGATGTGCTGGTCCACGACCATCTTACTGGTTGAAACAATACATACCAGTCACCAAGGTCTGCAAACGCAATTGTCTGGCTACTCGATTTGTACGCTTTCAGCATACCTAGCTAGTCATTCCAGATCATACGGCTCCATAAGACGGGTTGGAAGTTGTGTGGCCAGCGTAGCCAACGATCGCCCTCGCATCCTTGTACTGCTTGGCGAAGACCTGACTTACAAAATGAGTTGCGGGGTTATGCGACATTGCCCATGATGAACGTACCTTTTCAACGCCAACGAAGCATCCACCAGCAAAGGTTGCAACGTCCCTGCCTTCAGTTGCCAAGAAACCGCCGGATTAGTCGCACGAATTCCTCCGCTAACGTTTGTGAATTTGCTACACTCGTTTTTCTGCTTGTTCAGCAGTTTTTTGTGGTTCTACAAAGGATAATAATAAAATTACTCTCGTTTACATTACAGAATCAGAACAGAATTTTCCTTCCTTTTGCTGTCGGTTGCATTGAACCTGTCGGCTTCTTTGCAACCCGACTATGCATTGATTGATGAATCCACGCGATCAGTGCGTCTCATCAACAGTCTTCATCTTCCTCCTCGTCGTCGTCGTAAGATTCATCAAACTTGAACCGATCCGTGGTCAACACCGACACCTTCTTCTCTTTCGATTTCGCCGCAGCGTCGTCGAGCTGCCAGCAGAGCTGATTCGTCACCCAACACCTCAGCCTCTCACACTCGGGCTGCGGTTCCCTCCCAACGCTCCTCGTCGTCCAATCCCACACATCGTTCCCAAAATCAAGGGCCTGCATCTGCATCGCGCGTCCCAAACGCGGTAGGATCCTGTTCGAATAATCATATTTCTTTGCCTTCCCGTTCCTGGTGTTTGTTTCGCGGACGTAGCGTTCGTAGTACTCCACGGCGACGACGAGAAGATCTGAGAACGTGGGTGAGACAGATTCGACTGGTGCGCGGTCGTATTGGCGGAGGAGGTCGAGATCGGAGTCGTCGATTGTGAGGCGACCGTACATGTCTGGGTCGTCCTGGAATCCGTGGCGTCGTTCCCAAATGAGCGAGAAGTCGTCTAGGAAACCGTCCAAGTTGCCGTTGGAGCGCCGAGAAGTGTTGTCTTGCTGGTAGACGTTCCGTCTGGTGCAGTTGAGTATGATGTAGTCGATCCCTTCCACTTTGCAACGAAACCAATCAGTGATTTGAAATGGCATAGGACTATTCCACAGTTACCTTCTCCGACTTTTGTTGGTTAAGTATATTGATTTTTGGTGAGGGGGAAATGGGAAATAAATAATGCGATTCACCAGATACGCACCATGATGTTTACCTTGAATAGAGCGCGAATGCATTATTTGGGCGGACCACGATATTCTCAGGCGGGAAGGCAACAGATGGAACGGCACTGCAAAGGCGTAGAGAGGAGGACAGTTTGAATCCAACAGGTACTGATCCGGCCAAGTGTACCGAGCGGCCCGCAGCCAAAATCGACAGTAGTCCAACGGAATGATCAGTCTCGGCTGACGAGGAGGTATAAACACTGGGATCGGATGGGTGTTGTTTGTTAAAGACTGCCAGCTTTGGTTCAAAGTATGGGTCAAGTTGTTCAGGTTCTGCGCTGTGGACGACGATGAGCTCGCTTGGTTCGATTGATTGTTGCTGTTGCTATTGCTGCTGCTCGATGATGACGATGATCCAGACGATAAAGGTGAAGGTAGATTTGTAGGTGTGTCGGACGCAGCAGCGGTGGTGGCCGACGGGGTCGATGGAGATCCACCCCAGGTATTCAGTACCGATGGCAACGGCGTAAACATCGAGTGTCCACCAGGTACTCCGCTGTCCATTTCAAATCTCCTTATCTTATCCATTGACTCATCACAAGCGTTTTTCCCGTGCTTTCCCCTATTCTTCGAGCTTCGAAGGAACCATCCAGATCGAGAGTCAAGAATCATGGTCTCGTACAGCTCATGAAGGCGGTCCGTCGCGCGATCGACAGTCCTGACTAATCGCTCTGCTAGCATTGCCTGTATCATCATTGGAGGTGGCGGTCCAAGTGGCGGACGCGGACGACGGTAGTTTTCCCTTCTGATACGTCTCAGTTCCTCTCGAGTCATGGGGGGAGACTTCCGCTTCTTTGTGTTGGCTGGCTTCGCTTCCAACCGAGGAGTAGGCACAAGTGCATACTTGGCATATTTGTCTCGGACGATTGCCGGCATGCGTTCCCAGAACTCATCGTGACCGTCCTCGCCGCGAACGACCACAGGATACAAAATCGTGTCTCTGCGACGAACCCAGAAGCGCTCGCTGAGAAGGATATTGTGAAGGTTTTGATGGTACTTGCAGGTTGACGAGAGGGCAATGATGTCCTGGACAGATGGAAGAAGCTCCATGATGGCAAGGAGAAGTTCTGGGGAGAGTTTGCGTAGGTTATTTGTGGAATCAGAGCTCGAAGGTGCTTTTGAAACTTCACAGATTGCATCAGTATTTATGCTGATTTCGGTTCTTGACTTTTTGTGCGGACGAACATGGTTAGGAGAGGAAGCCTTGGGCTCATCCTGAGGAAAAACCCAGCTTGCGAGCCTCCAGATTGCCCAGCCAGGAGTCCATCCGGTGGCAGGCACGCTCGTAACGGTTTTGCTGTCCATCGGTCAATTGTTTAGCAAACGCGGATCAACTTTTGTGATTGGGGGTTAAAAAATAGTGGACTACGTTTGAACAAAAAAAGAAGTACGGCTGTAGAAGAGAACTGTACTGCAGCTATTTGATGACTGATAAGAGGTTATCATTAAAACATCGCAAAACTATGGACAATGGATAAACCAATATGAATCTTAATGGAACCATGGGCCCGAATGTCTTTGATCATGAAGATTTTGAAGATTGCCATTGCAATTGTTATTTTGCTTTACGCTCCGGATTGTCCTCTGAACTTCATCAGTATCCTTAGTGTTGGGACAAATCATTCCAGTACTGACCATTAACTTCGATACGAATGGTGACTGTGCCTGATTGTTCCGAATTCTGCTGCCGTCCCCGCACGCTCAAGATCTTGAGTCGCTCGATCTCAGCACGAAGGGCTAAAATCTCCGCTTCTGCAACCGCAATACGTTCGTTCGCCTTCTTCATCTCCTGCAGGTTCATGTTATCACAACTGGCCACACAAAGGAGCGTGTTCTCGCAACCTTTTCCAGCCATGACTGATCGTCGGTCACGTTGTGTTCGCTTCTAAATGCTCCAGTTCCATAGAATCGCGACGAAATCCTATGGCATGCAACTGGCTGGATCACAGCGAGTATCCGAAGTGAGGACGCATATGCACAAGCGGGCAGCAACGAAGACAGGGCCATCATGCCTTTGATCTGCTTCGACGCCGTGCCGTTTTTGTTTGAGTTTTATCTCCCACGATGTCTCCCCAGCCACATCATCCCACACATAGAATGGGAATCGCAGTGGTGCTCGCTGAAATCTTCTTGCCAAAAGACTTTCCGGACAGCGTCACCCCGGACTACGTGCCATATCAAATCTTCGATTCTCTCCAAGCACTATGCAGCTCCGTATGGCTACACTCTTCGCCAGCAGCACATTGCAATTGATGCAGAATTCTAGGTGACGGGCATGTTGGCCACTAGAGCGGCTTTCAAGCGCGCCGGTGTTGGAGATGTTGCCGCTACTGCATCTGCGGCTACGTTCCAAAGAATCATGCAGGACGGAACGGGCATGGTCGGGCAAATCTTCTTTGCCTGGAGACTGTCGGATCGACTTGACAGCGACCTCAAGAAATTTAGGTTTGAATAGCATCGTAAGCTCTTCCAATAAGAACCTAAAGAAAATAATTTCTTGTCGGGAAATAGATTTCTAGCTGATATTTTGAATGATGCTGCCGTTTTGCTCGATGTGATCTCCCCGATCGTCATCCCGTCATTCCAATTGCACGTTGCTTGCATTGCAACCCTCTGTCGCGCATTGTGTGGTGTATGCGCGGGATCGACGAAAGCAGGTCTTTCGATGCATTTCGCTAGGAACGGGCAGGTTGCCGATCTGAATGCAAAGGATGGGAGTCAGGAGACGGTCGTGAACTTGGTATTATAATAAATTTTGCTTTTTCGATCTGTCGATTTACTCGAGCTCTCATACAGATTGGGCTATTGTTGGGGCCAATAATTCTGACAGTCCTGCCTGAGGGAGATGTGTACCGGACTTGGTTCGTGCTCGTGATCTTCACCGCTCTTCATCTGTTTTTCAACTACCGGTAAGTGAGGAGTGGGTCAATGATTGATTTGACAGCTGATTCCTGTGCTTTAGTGCCGTGCGTGCGGTTGTGATTCCTACGCTTAACCGCCAACGAGCTGCAATCTTGATGACGGCACACATCACGGGGAAAGGGAAGATACTGAGTCCCAACGACGTGAGCCAACAGGAACGAATTCTTGGGACGTTGCAAACGGACCGAGGGATTCTCGTACGCTGGCAAAGCAACGGTTGGTAGGAGTCCACGAAAGTTCTTTCTGATTCATCTTTAATAGCACTGTCGTTCAAAACTAGATAGACGTAACGAACCAGCGAAGACGCCACAGCAGCCATACACAGTATCGAGAAAGAACGGCCGAAAAACGACAGAACTGTCCCTAAGACCGAACGCGAACTCCGTCGAGATACTAATGGGATATTATCATGCGCACCTTGTTCTCCTTGGCTTGGAGGTAGAGATTCCGGATGTGGAAACTCGGTTCAAAGAGTTCAGGAAAGATGCAGAGGGACGAGGTTGGAAAATTGACACTACCCGCTCTTCAATCGCTTGATTCGGTTGATGGAATACGTTACATAGGGAAGTCGGGTCTGGAGATTGGGGTTCTCTGAAGAATACAAAGTTCTATTTGGGTTGTCGGAAGGTGGAAGCGATTGGCATCACTATGAGAGGGAAATGGGAGAATTGTAGATGAGTAGATGACGGATATGTTAACTCGGAGAATCCGATTCACATTCATTAATACATTCAATATGTGACTAGCTTCGTCTATTCGATGAAACAAAGATTGTGGACTAAATAGAAGCGAAGCAGTCCACCAGGGTTCCTATATCGAACCGGACAAAAGTATAGTCACATGTCTGGAGCTACAACAGAGGCACCCTTCCCAATAACTTCCCTCAGAATCGTTATTTGGACTCATCGCCATTGTTTGGACTTTCCTAGCCTGTACTTTTGCTTGCCTACAAACTGGGATTGATCAATCTGGAGTTGATCATTTCAACAAACAAACCATCCATTTGCTCTTCTTCACTACAAATTTTTCACTACCTACATCAGAGGTGATCAACTATTGAGCGATAGTGCCACTCATCCAACTCACTGCAACTCACACTCATTTACTTCTTTCACACACCTTGTATGCGGCACGACAGCGACAATATCTTTCTAATTCATGTTTTTCAAGGATTGTGCTCATCGTGAACTCAATTTTGTGTTTTTTGCTCTGCATTATATGTTATTGTGTCAGTTGTGTTTAATTTTGTTAGCGCTTCTGAAGTTGATCAAGTTACATTTATTGTTTTTCTTTTTGGTTGCTCAGATTCATTTAATTTCGTTCCCAACTTTGTGTGGCGCTGTCCCCAACCAAAATGCCCACACCAACTGTGCCTGGAAATGCGTCGTCGTCGGGAATGAACAAGGAACTGTACGCTCTAGTCGGAGGAATGCCGCCGGTCATGCCGGTGCCCACATACAAGGCTAAACTTCAGATCAACAAAAAGGTCACCAAATGGTACGGTTGCTGAAATCTAGCCACCTCATTAATACTGATTATTGTTGTAGGCACTATACCTCGTTTAAAAACCCGGCACGATCTGATAATATGTGCCTATGGCACTGGGATCGTGAGCGGCCGACAGCCGATGATCCAACTGGTACAGTAGAAAACGGATCCAGGACGTGCTAACAGATTGGTTCAGACTATCGGTTTGCAAAGCTCAATCAGTCTGCTCTGGTTTACGAGTACACTTCAGAACAGTACGAATCTCACCTTCAAGGTACGAACCATGCTACTCAGTTCCATTTTGTGCGACTGATCCAACCATATGGAAGTAATCGGATGGTCGAAGGAGGAAACGGATTACCTTATCGACTGCTGCAAGAAATATGATCTACGCTGGCCTGTCATTCACGATCGTTACGAATTCAGTGGAGGAGCGGCTCGGTCGATGGAGGTAAATAACCGACTTGTTGACCTTTTAGGTCCCTTAAATCGAAGAATTTTTTGCGATGAAATGTAGGACCTTAAGGAACGCTACTACTTTATCGCCACCGAAATGCTCAAATTGAAACCATCTGATGAAGAAACGAAACAGCTGATTGAAGCATATGCATATGACAAAGGCAAGATTCGATTCGTTTTCTGACTAATGCTATTGGCTAATATCTTGTGCAGATCGGGAAGTTCAAAGAAAACGGAATCTCGAGCTTTTGTATCACCGAACTCCGGAGCAGATCATGGTTTGTTTCGATGTTGACTGGACGCACTCTCCGTTCCTGATTTGATTCATCTGTGTAGGAGGAGGAAGCATTGGCATACGAACTGCGGAGAAGGGAGCGGTATGAGAAGCAATGGGCGATGGAACGGGAGAGGTTGGTGCGATTGCTAGGGAACCATGAACTGCCAGGATTAGCTGGAGACAAATCCAGTTCAACGTCTGCCGCGGTCAGAAATTTTTTGGTCAAATTTACAATTCAGGTTGCTCATGGTGTTTCAGGTCAAGAAGAAGAAGGCGCCACCAAAGGCTGAAGAGGCAGCTGGATCGACATCTACAACTCACGATGTACAGCGGAAGAAGACTTTCAAAGCAGGCGGTGGCGAAGAAACAGAAGGTTTGTTCTCGAACTTAACTTCGAGTTCGTGCTTGCTCTGATGCATGTGTGGGGTCACAGTGGAGAAGCGGGTCAACCTTGGGCCACCAGGGGCGTTTTTACGAAGCCAAAAAGTCGGTGTACAAAGGCCAGGGACGAAACAGACTGTGCAGGTCAAACTCGTGGCAATGTTGCAAGAACTTGGTATAGGTAAGCCTCAATGTCACCTGATCCTCGCTTAATCAAATCAAGATTAACTGGTATTTTTTTTACGCAGGATTACGTCCGGTGATGCCCACATATGCCGTCTCAGCCAAGTTTGAGGAGCTGAAGGCGAACGTAATGCACTTGCTCGATCTGAAGAAACAGGCAGATAAGCTGCAGATGGAGGTCGACACTGCTAGAGCAAGGCTGGATCCAGCAAATGCTGCTTCGCGAGACACTGGTGATGCACCAGGGCCAGCCCGACGTGCGTCGACAATCTCTAATAGTGCCGGTGGTGTTGAAGAAGCAGCAACTGTGAACAAGAAAAGAAAGTCGGAGGGATCATCACGAGATTCCAAGAGGACCAGGGCGGGATGATTTGGATATGAAGAATGGTTTAGTAATTTAAGCTCATGTTCAGTCGATTACGTCGTTGATCTCCTATGTGTCGCTCCAATAAATTCACGGTGCAAAACTTTCTGGCTTCGCCACTACCGAAGTTTCAGTAGTTTTAGGGGCAGCCGACCTGTGATCCACAACACACAATGAGAACCGAAGAGGTGGGCGGAGGAAGGAGAGATTATGGCAACGACTGACAGCTTCGTTTAGTACGTTACCTCCTCTGACGGCGTTCAGATCTTTACTGCATCCTGGACCGTGAGTGAATCTCAAATGTAACGTTTTCACTTTATTGAGCATCTATTTAGCCCGAAGGAGTCCCAGTCATTGCTACCGTCACCGTTGCCCACGGGCTCGGTGAGCACATACTCCGCTACGAGCATGTTTTCTCCAAATGGGCTTCGGTACGAATTACATCATTAGTTCAAACAAACGTACCATCTGACTTGCTACTTTTCCCCAGCTTGGAATCAAAGTTCACGGCATCGACCACCGTGGGCACGGCCGCACTGTGCTCTACGGTCCCAACAAGGAGAAGAAGGGCAACCTCGGTCACACCGGCGCTCCCTTCTTCGCCGACGTCCTCCGCGACCTCCACGAAGCGACCCAGCGCGTCAAGGTCCAGGGCGTTCCGCACTTCATCTTTGGCCACTCCATGGGCGGCCTCATCTCCCTTCTCTACGCCGAAAAATACCCAGACGATATCGTTGGTGTCGTGAGCTCCGCGCCGGCTTTGGAGACTGGTACTTCCTCGATTTTGAAGCTTGCAGTCGGATTGCTCTCGAAGTTGTCGCCTGCATCGCCTGCCGCGAACGGATTGGGTATGTGATTTACGTATTTCATACGACAGGCTCTGAATGGCATTTATGGCAGATGTGAAGCAGCTGACGCACTCTGAAGAGGAGATCCAGAAGTATCTTGCGGACCCTTACGTCCACGCTATGATCAGCCCCACGACAGGTTTGTCCACCATCGAAAGAGTTTATTCATCACCTAAAAGATCAATGCAGCGAACGCCATGTTCAAAGGTGGACCTGGTCTGATCTCCAATCCCCAGAAATTCACAAAACCCGTCCTTCTTACCATCGGTGGAGACGACAAGATCTGTCTGTACGTGCATCCCCTTCATCTTCACTCTTTCTCCGAAAACTAATCATCACATCGTCTTCTTTTGCTTTACGCAGGCCTGTAGGGGTCCAAAAGTTCCATGACGCTGTCACAGTTTCCGACAAATCGGTGGTCATCTTCCCTGGATTGTTCCATGAATGTACGTAAAATCGATCAACGTCGTCTAACACAATGCTCTTAACACAATTTTCTCGATCACAGGCCACAACGAGACATCGCAGCAGGAGACCGTCATCAAGACCTGGAGCGATTGGATTGTCAGCCATGCGCGCCACTGAGTGGTGTGGAGAATTGGTGCAACTTTATACTCTTTCTTTTCGAAGTTCTATGCATCGGTGTATCAGCATCAAAAATAAAGCGAAAAATGTGTCAAGGAACAAACGAGCTGATAGATACTCCCCATACAAAAGAAGAAAATAAGCAGTTTTATCTGGCTGTCCAAATACGGAAATCCACATCCCGGAATGGTGGAATTCGAGCAGGCTCGAGCTCAAGTTTACAGGTTATGCCATGGAAATGGCCACCGAGAACGGGCTCGACTGGAATGGTGGAAGCGCAGTGGAATCGTACGCGCTCATCAGGGCGTTCAATCACCGACAGATGGCTTCGCTTGATTGGTGGGGAAAGAGCGGAGTGGAGCTGAAGATTGAAATCTCGGAGCTCTATGAACACATGATAGGAGATCTGAGCAGGGATGGGAGGGCCGGCATTCTCGACTAGTGAAATAACAGCGGGCTCGAAATGATTGAATGGACTGACAGGGCTATCGACGGCGCGACCAGATACGGGCGAACAAATGTTCTGAACTGGTGGAAATCAAATGGACTTGTGGAAATCAAGTGGACTTGAGCTCTTGTACAACGCAGATTCGATGGACGGTGCGACCGTGGACTGTCAGATCGATTATTTGTACTGGTAGAAACTGAGCGATCTGGAGCTAAAGTATTCTGAATGGGGGATGGACACCGCTAGCAAGTACGGAAGATTTGAATCCATGGATTGGTGAACAGACAGGGGCCTCGCAAACAAGTAGACCAAAATGTCGATCGAAGTGGCATGCAAAGATGGTCACCTGGATGTTCTCGACTGGTGGAAATTCAGTAAACTGCCACTAAAATACACTCCCCGTTCCATCAACCAGGCAAGCGAACTTCGTCGGATCGACGTTTGGAACTGGTGGAAATCGAGTGGATTGCAGCCAAAGTACACGAATGCAACGTTGATTGAATGGCGTGTATGAGTCTCAGGATCGACTCTACTAAATCACATTCGAATGAAGTATACCCTACTCCTACTACGCCGATTCACCAGATTCCACAAGCTCAACCGAGATTCACGGTGAAAGACACGGGACACATGTGTTTCATTCTTGGCTGGCAGGGGGACCAGGGGAAGGATGGATCAATTACAGTCACCAAGGGAATGCTCTTCCAATGCGGACTTCGCAAACAACATGGACAATTGCAAGTTGGTGACTGGATACGTCTTCTTGATAAATGGAACTGCTGTGACTGGGAAATCATCCAAGCAAGCTATAGTAGCAGCATCAACAGTGAACGCCAAGTACGTCACGCTCTCATGAGCAGCAATGGAAGCAACGTGGATCCGTGCATTCATCAGCAAACTCGGGTTCCATCAATGACGTCATTAGTTCATAGATTGATTACTCCCACAACTGGGTGATGTGAGCGACACGGCGGCAAGATCTGATTGCAATACCAAAACAGAGAAATCTTTTTTTCTGGAGGATCTCCTCAAATGCATTGATACATTCAAAGTTCCTATGTTGCTCACCATCGGCAAGAAGATCAGGTTAGTCGGTATGAAATAAACCATTTCCACCAAGCTTTTACGTTTAAGTCTAATCTGGTTTCTGTGTTAAGACCATCTGGTGTCCACAAATTTCCATGACAAAATCACAGGAACAAATAGGTCAAAATCTTCTCTGGACATTCCCATGGATGTAAGTTAAAGGTTGTGAACTTTGTTCTGTTTCATTGATTTGCTTAAAACATTTTTCTAGTTCACAACGAGCTACCTTAGCGGGACATAGTGATCAAGACGTAGAGTGACTGGATTATTAGCTGTTGCAAGTCGCTGATGCGCTGATTCTGAATGAAGCGCGAACGAAGCCACGCACGTGTGACGCGATGAGGATAAATTTTTATGCTTCACAATAAAAAATTGGGGATTGTTTCACATCAACCCGCTCCCATCGCTCCCGAGCAAACATTTGCTTGGCTAAAATTCATTCTTTCATCTCTCTTCTACACCACCAACATAGAGACAAAGAATACAGGAATATTGTACTTTCCAGGCTCACAATAAGTGAAGAAAGGAGAAAGGGAGTTCTTCAAACTAGAATTGATAAATTGTTTTTACTAATCAGCAAAGAATTGGTAGAGGTAAAACAAATTCTTCCGAGTAGCTCTGATAAAAAATTTTGGGCGTCTTTGGGTGAGATAAAAAACCAGCGACTACCCCTATGCATTCATCAAAATGGTGCTCCGTATTGCAACATGGATTTGCACCATATTCGCTTTGTCACGTCACTCTGGCACGTGTTCCCACCCAAGTTGAGAGGAGGGAACTGTCTGTAAACCGAACTGAGGGGGTGAGTGCAGAATCTGGAAGCACTTGAAAAAGAACGCTCATACTAAGAACATCGAAATGCAGTACGTCACTGCAGCCGACGGTACCCAGATCTTCGCAGCTACTTGGACGGTGAGCCTACTTCGCAATAGAACACCGTTCAATACTAACGAAGGCCTCGGTTTGATCAGCCTAATGGACCAGTTGTCGCAACTGTGACTGCCGCACACGGGCTCGGAGAGCACATTCTTCGTTACGAGCCTGTGTTTTCCAAGTTTGCTTCCGTAATTCCCACACGAGCCACATTGGGACCTCTGACCTTACACTTGTTCACTTCAACAGCTCGGTATCAAAGTTCAAGGAATCGATCTCCGCGGACACGGCCGCACAGTTCTCTACGGCCCCAACAAGGAGAAGAAAGGTCAATTGGGCAACACTGGTTCTGCCAACTTTGCCGACGTGCTCAAGGACTTGCGCGACGTGACCGCTCGTGTGAAAGTCCAAGGAGTCCCGCACTTCGCTTTCGGACATTCGATGGGAGCCCTGATTACTTTGATGTACGCCCAAAAGTTCCCGGAGGACATCACTGGTGCATTGACAAACGGCGCTCCGGTCGATGCAAACTCGACCGCGATCCTTAAGATCGGGGCTGGTCTTTTGTCATTTTTGCTGCCAAACCTGGAGATCGCCAGTGGATTGGGTAAGAGTCATTAAACCATCTCAAACCAGGACGTGCCGAACTCACATGTTTTGGAACAGACTCCAACCTGCTCACTCACTCTGTCGAGGAAGTAGAGAAATACAAGGCGGACCCTTACGTACACGGAAAAATTACTCCGAGGACTGGTATGTATTTACACACAGCATACTGATCATATTCTTCAATACATCTGATATCCACAACTACAGCCCAAGGTTTGTTTTCCGGTGGATCCGACCTTCTTAAACACCCCGAAACTTTCAATGTGCCCATGCTGCTCACCATCGGCAGCGAAGACAGAATCTGCCGGTAATGCGAACTTTTTCTACTATTTCAGAGATGCTAACTATCCGCCTCAGCCCATCTGGAGTTCAAAGCCTGTTCGACAAGCTCTCTGTGCAAGACAAGTCCATTAAGATTTTCGACGGGTTGTACCACGAATGTAAGCGATTTAATGTCAGGTATTTCTGGCTTAAGTTCTCGGATGTTTCCAGGCCACAATGAGCTCACTCAGAGAGACAATGTCGTCAAGACTTGGAGCGACTGGATCCTGAGTCGCTCCAGCAAATAAAGGGAGCTGGACGGCGTACACTTTCCTGTTTAGTTTTGTTTCTCTCGCTTGCAACGACATGTGCTCACAAATTACCCGATAAAAAAAAATGAATGATTCCAAAGAAAATAAATCCACTTCCCTTTCAATGCAAAAAGTTAGAAAAACATTGTCATCGGATTTTGTCGGGAAATGGAGGAAGCCATTTAGTGCGTGCCACTGCAAATAATAATAATAATTCCACAATGACCAGGAGCGAGTAGGTAAGATGGCTCACATCGAAGACCATAACCGCATTTCAATACTTTTCATCTGTGCTAAATTTTTCAGTACATTGCCGCATCGGATGGTGTTGAGATTAATACAGCAACGTGGACGGTGAGCTCATTTTACCATTTCTGCCAGTCTCGTTGAGTAGTCAATTCGATCAGCCTGACGTGATTCCAGTTGTCGCAACTCTGACAGCCGTACATGGACTTGGAGAGCACATTCTTCGCTATGAGTCTGCAGCGAAGAATGTGCTCTCCAAGTTTGCCTCCGTAGTGGCCACAGATCACAGCGCCATGAACCCAACTACTGATCGCACTTCCATACTAGTTGGGAATTAAAGTCCACTGAATCGATCTACGTGGGCATGGCGGGACGGTTCTCTATGGCTCAGAAAAAATTCTGATGGGCCCACTCGGACATACTGGAGCACCTTACTTTGAGGACGTTCTCCGAGATCTGCATGAAGCGACACTGAGGGCGCAAATGAAGGACGTTCCTGATTTCATTTTGGCCACTCGTGGGTGGCCTGATTGCTTTGCTCTATGCTCAGCGGTACCCGGATGACGTCGTTGGCATTGTAAGCACCAGTTCGGCGTTGGATCCAAACGTCCCTTCGATCATCAAGGTTGGGGCAAGCTTCTTCTCCTATACTTACCCTCCCAAGTGGTCTAGGTGAGTTTTATCTCAATTTCGCAGGAGAATCCAATATTGCTAACCATTCGACGCTAGACGTAAATGCTCTATTTCACTCTGCAGAAGAAATTGCATATTTCACTCTGCAGAAGAAATTGCAAAGTACAAAGCCGAACCCTGCACCCGTGGAATGACGACACCTACTACATGTGCGTTCTGATCGCCACTTATTTGCTGATAGGTAACGGAATTGTAGCTGTTGCGATGTTTACCGGTGGCTCTAAGCTACTTAGCAACCCGGAAACTTTTACCAAGCCTGTTCTTCTCACAATTGGCAACGAAGATAAAGCTTGCTTGTGAATTTCATGCAAAATGGAGTGTTCAGATGTCCCTCCAATCTAATGTTTAGCCTCTCAGGAATTCAACGCTTTTACGATGGAATCTCAAGTAAAGACAAGGCAATTGTCATTTTCCCCTGGCTGCACCATGAATGTGAGCCAGTGATCAAGACTCGGAGCGACTGGATTCTCGAACGTGCCAACCTCAAGCACTAGAAAACACATTCAAGTTTTGTACATGGATAGCTGATTATCCTTGGTGGTGTCCGAGTTATCAAGTTTTTGGTGTCACAGTGTCTCGTCTCGCGATGCCCACCAAAAGAACGTTCATCACCACCGCCGATGGAATGGAACTGTTTCTCGCAGCCTGGGAGATTGATACTGATTGATTCTCTATGCAGTAATATATCTTCCAACCAATTCAAAAGCCCGTCGGGAAGCTCGTGGCCACCGTCACCACAATTCACGGGCTCGGTGAGGTAGATCACTTCATCAATTACTGCCAATCAGACTTGAAACACTCCACATCAGCATATCGGTCGCTATGAGCACGTCTTCAGCGACTGGACCTCAAAAGGGAATCCACCTCCGTGGGATCGACCAGGGCAGATTCGGTCGAACTGTGAGTGGTAGGGCCGCAGAATGGAAAACTACTCCAGGACACCCCGGACTTGTTTTCGTTTTTGGTCATTCGATGTGAGGACTTATAGCACTTGCTTGGACAAGCATGCACCTGACGAAATGGACGGCGTTATCTCATCAGGTATGACATGCCATCCGATAAATATACCTTGTTAAGAAAATACCCATCACTTAACTTCAGCTTCCACTAAGTTTCGAAACTATCATCGTAAACTGCCTCTCCCCTTCTTCCGCAAGTTCACGTTTGCAGCTTTCTACCACCTCTTTCAAATGTGTTTCTATCGCTTTCAACTCCTGCTCGAAACGAGCTTTGAGTTTTGGTTGAAGTCCGCGCTCCAACTTCTGCCAAAACTCGGACTTGGCATGCGGTGGCTCTAGCTTGCTCCTTTCAAGTGCCCAAAGACGATGATCAACTCTGGATATTTCTTTTTTGAGATTATCGGCCTTCAACTAATGCAATGTGTGAGTGTACTCTTGTCAAAAAGGGACAAACATGGCTCACCATGGTTTCGTCCGTCACACTTCTGACATGGTTGATTCTTGATTCCATCCGGGTAGTTATTGCGTCTTGTGCTGCGTTTGCAGCATCCGAAACGCCTCGGACAATGACTTCAAATGACGGCCCGCCCGATTTTGCGACCAGCTCTTGCGTCTTTTCGTCGATTAAAGTTTCTAACTTCAATTTTGGCGTCAAAATAATGTCTTTGGGTTGGCGCACTTGCTCATACCTTAGCCCTGGCGCCCTCTACTGCTTGCTCTGAAGTTGTTTGCACGTCTCGAATCAGTTGTCGATGACTACGGCGAGCTTCTTCCAATGCCAGTTTGGTCTGTGCCACTTTTTCTTCAAGTCGTCGTCTGAACGCCTTTTCCTCCTTCAAACTCGCCTCAAGTTCCTCTCGATGCCTGCGTTCGTCTCTCAATCGCTCCTCCAACTGCCTCCGATGCCTTTCCTCCGACCCCCGTCTCTCTCTTTCTTCTCGAATCACATTCTGCATTGAGTTCATGTCGATTTTGACCTGATCCAAAAGTTTTCTGTATTGCGCAAGCTGTTCCGCCTGTTCCTTCAATTGATTTACGACCAATGTAGTCAAGCTCATCAACTGGGCGTTACTTTCTTCCTGATTATCTCTTGAAAATGATGTGCTCCTTATTTCCTGCGCTTTCTAAAGTTCCAAATATTTCAGATAATGTAATTGCAAAGGTTGTCCCACATCGTAAACGAACCTGACTCAAAAGGATCTCAAGTCGCTCCGTCACAGAGTCAATAAGCTGATCGTGCTGCATCCTATTGTTCTCGTATATTGGCTGTCGGTCCGGCCCGCGCATCCGTTCAAGTCCGGGTTCTAGCTGTCCAAATGCCTCGAGGGGACCACGTAGCCTTTTCTGCTTCTCGGCTTGCGCATGACTCGACACAACGTTGAGTAGCGATAGCGCAGCCTTTGCCAGGTCCTCCACGATGTCCTGTGCCCCTTTTCCACTGTTCATTTTTGCTGCTCACTCCCGTCGAGTCGCGTCAACGCGTTGCGGTGGTGCGCCTCTTATTGAAGGCTCTCGCGATCATCTCGTTCTTTGCTGGGGTGCCGATTAGAAGGTCATTGAAGCACTGGAATAGCGGACAGAACCATGCTCGCTGCCAGATTCTTTCGGAGATCCACTGCGACAATTACTGCACAGGGCTGGCGTGCATACTACGACAGAAGAACACTGCTTACCCTTGGGATCCGCGCGGAAGACAAGAACCGATGGGAGCGTCGTGTGCCTCTTATACCCGAACATGTCGAACGTCTAGTCACAGAAAGCGGGGCAAAGGTCCTCGTCCAACCGTCGACGAAACGTGTCATCACGGACGAGCAGTATGCGCTCGCTGGTGCAACCATTACTGAGGATCTGACCGGGGCAGATCTCGTCCTGGGAGTTAAAGAGGTCCCTGTTGACAAATTGCTGCCTGGCCGTTCGTACATGTTCTTTTCACACACACATAAAGGTCAACCCGCTGGAATGGATCTGCTGAAAAATGTTCTGGAGAAGGTAATTTACCAATGAACTCTGTATGGCAAAATAAACTAACTCTAGATCGTCGACCTGCCACAATCATTGACCGATTTGTTGCTCCTGGAATGGCTCGTGTCAGAAAATAAGGCTGATTGATTATGAGCTTATAACAGACGAAGACAAGCGTCGACTAGTTCTGTTCAGCAAGTTTGCTGGATACGCTGGTTTGTCGCATTTCTACGCTTCAGGTGTTGATTATCTCACAAAATCTGCAGGCATGATCGATTCATTCCACGGACTTGGGCAACGGCTTCTTGCTCTCGGGTTTGGCACACCATTTCTGGTAAGGATTATTCTCCTCCTCGCAAGTTTTCACTTCGTTCGTTCCTGACGGGCTTTTTATACAGAGCATTGGAATGTCGTACATGTATCGTTGCGTCGCCGACGCTCGCCTTGACGTAACACGAACCGGGCAGGTGATCATGGATGAAGGGCTTGCAAAGGGACTTGCACCGATGGTCTTCGTCTTCACCGGGGATGGGAACGTAACTCGGGTGGGCTGGCCATGTCTTTCTTTTGACTCTTGAAAACTGAAATCACACTTGTAGGGTGCACTGCATGTTTTCAAATGTTTGCCCCATGAGTGGGTGAAACCAGAAGATTTGGAAGCTCTGTTTACCTCAGGGAGTAAGATAATTCATTAGATGAATGTTGGCGGGTAGCACCATTGATAGTTGCTTTTCATTCAGACTATGATCATCACAAGGTGTATGGATGCCAAGTCCGGGCGTCGGACTACCTTGTTCGTGCAGATGGAACTCCCGGATTCGACAAAGCCGAATACAAAGCTCATCCAGAACGTTACACGAGTGTTTTCCATGAACGTGTATGTGTTCTTGGGCGTCTAATTCATGAGTTGCAGTGGTTAAATTTTCAGTTTTTGAAGATTGCGCCTTACGCTACGATGTTGGTCAACGGCATTTTCTGGGATCAGCGCTATCCACGACTTCTATCGCGCTCACAGATAAGAAAGCTGGCATCTGAGGGACGACTCAGACTTCAAAGCATCGCTGACATCTCCTGTGATATCAACGTTGGTTACCGTTGGTGAAATTTTGGTAAGAAATTGCTAATGTTTGGCGTCAGGGATCTCTGGAATTCATGGATCGGGCATCAAGCATCGACCAGCCGTTCTTTATGTACGATCCTATGACTGACTCTGTTCATTACAAGTGCGTATACGCTGGTGCTGACCCCCAAATATTACGTTAAACTCTTCTGTACAGCCCGGAGGGGAATGGCGTCCAAATCATGTCCATCGATAACCTCCCCACCGAAATGCCCCTCGAAGCAAGTGAATACTTTAGCAACGCTCTTTTCCCCTTTGTTCGAGAAATGGTGGGAATTTGCGGTGGAACTCACATGGATTGCTCACCCTTCCCTCGCTAGATCCACGACAACTTTGATCACCCAGTCGTTAAGAGAGCGATTATCTCAGAACTTGATGGAAAATTAGTGGGACGCCATGCTCATCTTTATGACTCCATTGCTGTCCACGCCAAGGAGAGGTAGCTGTTGATCAATCCGTCCGATTTGCATATGCTCAATGTTTTATTCAGTGGAGTACGCCAAAAAGTTCTCCTATTGGGATCTGGCTATGTGTCAGCACCGGTGGTCGACTACCTACTCCGCGATTCTCAAGTCAACGTGACAATAGGTATACACAATGATGGAGGATATTTTTCTGTTGCCCATGGACTTTCATTACAGGCACAAACAAGTTGGAGGAAGCTGACGCTCTGGCTGCCCAACGAGACACTAGCAGAGTACGTACTGCTGTGGTAAATGTGACAGACCCAGCTTCTCTGGACCCCCTGATCGCGGCGCACGATATCGTTGTGAGGTTTGTCAAGGGGATTTCTTTACCCACAGTCTTATTCTTATCCTTATTCTTTTTTGCAAGTCTTGTACCTGCCACTTTCCATGTCCCAGTAGCGGAAGCTTGTATCAGACACAAAACGCATATGGTTACAGCTAGTTATACCTCTCCCGCCATGGCAGAGCTAAACAAGAAGTGAGCTTTGGAGTATACCTCTTCTCATTGTTTGCTAATCGAGACTGTAGGGCCAAAGATGCCAACATCACAATTCTGAACGAAATTGGGTTAGACCCCGGAATCGACCATCTTACCGCCATGGAGGTCTTTGATGACGTGCGAAGAGATTCTCGAAACCATATTTCATCCTTCGTTTCCTGGTGTGGTGGTTTGCCTGCTCCCGAAGCGTCAAACAACCCACTCGGGTACAAATTCAGCTGGAGTCCGAGAGGTGTGCTTCTAGCCAGCAAAAATGGAGCCAAATATCGCATGGGTGGAAAGGTGGAGTTTCGATTTGCAGTCTGATCCTAAGTGTGCTGATCCGGAACGTAGGATGTGGAGATCCAGCAGACCAGGCTGCTCAACCATTTCATTCCGGATGTTCCAATTTTCCGGGGACTAGCATTTGAAGGTGTGCCGAACCGGGACTCTCTATCGTACAGCGGAGTCTATGGATTTTCTGCCGGTGATCTGGGTAGCATGGATACATTCTTCAGAGGAACCTTGCGATACAAGGTATATTTTGGGCCAAAAATTATGCTGAATGCTCAAACTTTTTCCCCAGGGATTCTCGGACTTGATGCAGTCGTTCATAGACTTAGGTTTACTGAACGATCAGCGACTCGATGGTGCTTCCACTTGGGTATGGAATTCGAACGAACAATTGTGCAGGACTAATTATTTCAAAATGCAGCCTCAGGTTCTTGACATTCTGATCGGAGGAAGTGCAGGCTCACAATCGCAGCGTCTGGACAAAATGGCTCGCAAGTTGAGCCAGACACGGACAGGGGACCAGGTGGACGAAGCCATCAAGGCACTTGAATGGTACGAGAGTGACATAAGCCCATTGCTGTTCCAATTTTAAACCACGATTTCCCAACAGGCTAGGTGCAACGGATCCCTCCACTTCAATCACGGGTTCAACCGTTCTGGATGTTTTCTGCTCACTCCTCGAGAGTAAGCTGAAGTACGAGCCGGGAGAGCGTGACATGGTTTGCATGCACCATGAGTTTTGCATTCAGTGGCACAACGGCCCCCAGGTGCGCCAATATCATTGAGCTCCATTAGGTGTATGATTTAACACTATCAAAGGAGCGACGAACGTCTACGTTGATTGCCTATGGAGATCCAAATGGGTACTCGGCGATGGCAAAAACGGTCGGGATGCCAGTTGCAATTGCCACAAAGTTGATATTGGACGGTAATTATGGCTAAGCATAGTTTTTATCGCTCTCCTGAATTGTCGCTTGTAGGGGTGATCGAGAGAAAAGGAGTGCTTGCCCCAGTTACGAGCGATATTTACCAGTTGTTGTTGAAGATCTTGGAGGAGGAAGGGATATCCATGGTCGAGAAAACTGAAGTGATTAAAAAATGACGGAGAAGACATTAATGTTATTGAAGTATCCACGCTCATCTGCATACAACTGCAAATCAATAAAAACTTCACTCGAACTTCATCATATATCCCATCATCGACATCTCAAACGAGTGGACGAATCGATCCGTTGCAGGCAATGAGTCTTCGCAGTAGTTTAGGTTGCGCAACAAATTCTTCCATGTTGGCAGCGTCAAAGAAGTGGCTATTGCACGACTGTGGATCCAACAATTCGTTCAGTAAGACTGCCATCCGCAATCCAGCCATCATGAGCAGATCTTGGATCACCTCTTCTGCGATCTCAATGTATTCATCGCTCAGTATTGGTCCGACCCCCGTCCGCCGAGAAAACTGTCTCACATCGTCTTTAGTTTCGAACGCCCATACTACATCACAATTGAGTCGATTTGACACCGCGGCCCACTCGTTCGGGCACGCATTGACGTAAACCGGTTGCTCATAGTCCCGGTTAAGCTGACCTGAAGGGTAAGCTCTTGAATCACCATCTACGCAAGTGCTGGGATCGATCAGCAACGATCGTTCGCATATTGACCAAGTCGGCACTTTGTCCGGTTGGCTGTTTATCAGATTCTCGTAGAGATACTGAATGAATGCGTCCCTGGATCCTGCGAAATCCCTCGACACAATAGTCTGACATGGTATAACTCAGTGAACTGTCTTTATTTGAAAGTGAATCTGGGTACCTTGATCAAGAGGGTGTCCCACACACTGTGAAGATTTGCGGAGCGACCGTGGTACCTCACCAGTGCGGAATTTCCTCCCTTTTCTCTACTGCACGCATGGAGTGGTTGATGAATATCACCGATGAAGTGCTTTTATGTACAAATGGGTCAGCACACAAAGATCGTTCGATCAATTGTGGTAATGAAACGCACGATGAGGAATTTTAGAGCTTCGGCCGATTCCTCGTTGTCGTCAAGACAGCTTAGACGCCTGGTATAGTTTGCAATTGCCTCAGTGAGGCAGATTCCCTTTGCCGATCCGCCTGAACATATGCTCTCCGTCCTGAAAGCGCATGACGTTGGCGGGAAGTCACCGACGGGGTTGATGTAGTGGAGCGGCGAAGTCCAAGAGTATCTTCGGTTTCCTTTAATCTCTACAAACAAAATCAGCTTTCAAAGATAACACTCTAGAGTTGCTTTTGAGCACACCGTCCGCCCAGGATGCGACATCGGAGAGATTAGCACCGCGGAGAATGTGAGACGCGGTTGCGACAGCGGCAGGCGAGAGAAGGCTCTCAGCTATCTTCGCGGTGATGAAGTGGCCATCGAAACCAAAAGCACTGACTGCCGTGTGAGCGAACAGCGTGGCAATTAGGATGGACAGTTTGTGGACCATCGGCAAGACGCGAACCCAGACCGACCGCGGCATTGTTACAGAGCACAGCTGAACAAAAGGCAAGAAACGACAAGAAAAACGGACACTCTGTAGCTATAAAGCATTGGCTTGCGTTCCTAATGCTCGTAATCGTGGTGCGTCTTCCAACAAGCTGGCTGACAAGCTCATCGCAATACGTCGATGTCCTGCGGCGAACGACTTGAGGAGAAAGTGACACCAAAGGTTCTGAGTCCAGCAGAGAAAGTGCTTTTCCAGGAACTTACGACCATTGAGGCGGATTTGGACGTGACTGGGAAGCGATTGCGACTCCACACTGTTCGTCTGTCTGCCGGAGCGGAAGGCGACCATTTCAAGTTAATTCTGAACGATGTGGACATTCAGTTTGGATTTCCCAAGCGGTGGGCTTCAATCATTTTCGTGGTTATGAATTTGTCTAACTCTTGCTCAACATCAGCTACTTTCGCTACTTTCGAACCTGTAGCGAGTTCCTTCTGTCAAACTACAGCCTCGCTCACAAAAATGATCTGGACACTCGTGTGTGGAAGGGTCGGCGTGTATGGCGCTACCGATGGGCTGAGAGCTCATCTACCGGTGGTGGTTGTGCCGCGTGACTCCAAACCTGAAGCTCTTTCGGAAAAGGAGCGATTGTACCTGATGTACAACGAATTTCTCGCCTTTATTAAGTCAGTACATCCATCTCTGTCAGCTTTTAAGAAACTGGAAGAAGAATCATCTACGAGATGATCAAGTGCACATATGGCGGTACCTCCGATTTGGCACCGCTGTCTTGGGTACCTTGGGGATTTGGAGAGATATCGTGTCATATATATGGAAGTCGCTGCATCGATTGCGGCAAAGATTGGACTCGAGCATACGCGTTTTCTAGAAGCAAGTTTTCTGAGGCCCAACTTAGGTATGTGTTCTTCAATAACTTTCACGAAGATATTATCATAGCTCAAGACCGACTCTTTCAGGCCCTTACTTGAATCAGCTTACCATTGTGTCAACCCGTGTTGAAAAACATTTCGATGCGATCTGTTACTACTTCCGCAGCGTGTTGAAAAGCATTTCGATGCGATCTGTTACTCCTTCCGCAGCATTACTGTGAATGATCCGTTCATGAAGCCCGTGAATCGCTTTTGCGGCTGTTCCGAAAACGTCGAGACTCTCAGGCCTCGTTCATCTTCGGCAGTCAAAGATTGGAGAGGATCTCGAACAAGCGCTTCATGCGAGAACGTGCCAGGCATTCCCGGATTGAGCCGGATGTTTTGCAACCGGACCTGTGCAAGTTTGTGGTCTTGCTTCGTGGAATGCTGTACACCAAAATAAGGTATGACCTGTACAAGCCATAATTCCTTTACGCTTGCTGAAAAGAGCTCTCTTTAATAGCCTTGAATTATACGAGGACAACTTTCGAAACTTCTCTTCCATACATGGAATTGCACTGAGTCAGCGGACCTCGGTGCTCCGTCTGCCCAACTCGGAGCTTGGCGAAGAGATCCATCGCTTCCGGTTCAGATTGATCGTGAGTGTAAATTCTTCGTACTTTCGACGGTCCCACTCAAGGTGCCCGACGGCGAGTTCTGCTGAAGGAGGCGAAAGGGAAGCGGAGCTGAAGCAGCGCTACTTTACGCTCTGCACGCATGTTGCGGACATTATTGTTCGTGGGCAGGTGAAACACCTGGGTACTGCAGACTCTGACGCGGAAGATGACGAAGAGGACGATTTTGAATGGATGGGGGGCTGAATTATGTCGAGCTTCTGTTGGAATGGCTTGTTTGCAGCCGCTTTGAGATTTTGGACAGTGACGGCGTTCAGGTATTCAATTACCACTACACCACCTTATTTGTTGCTAAAATGTTTGTGCATTAAGCGTTACGCCAGCTTCTGGTCCTCGTTGTGTACTCTCTGCAACTTCCTTGCAATGAAGTATCGGATCTACCCCACCAAACCCACTAGCGTCAGTCGACTGAGCGGCTGGCGATCGTGACTTTGTGGACCAGAAGTCCAGGTTACCACTGAAAATGAGGGCGATGCGGAAATTCGAAGGCTTGTTGAAGTCTATGGCGTCATTGGAAAGGTAAAATATTCTCAAACCCAACTATTTCATTTTACTCAAGTATCTCATCTCTCTCTTTCTGTGCTTGTTTTAAAGATGACCACGTTCTTCGTGTTTAAGCCCTGTGGCCAAAAGTTTGAATACCACAAGACGAAGCTCAACGCCACTCTAATCGCCCAGACCCAGTGTACGACACACAGAAGGAGGAGCGGGACTTCAGCGGCATCCATCGAAGTTCATTTGCCAGTCAGGCCGACGGCGAAGAGGAGGCTGGTTTACACGGAAATCGTACGGGGGGACTAAGTTCGAGGAGCCCGAAGCAGAAGACGTTGGAGCTGAAGGTATGACGAGGACGAAGAATTGAGCGAGGAGAAAGATCATATGGACAACTTGACGATGGACAACTTAACGGTTGCTTTGGTGTTATGCTTAGAAACGCCGCGAGGAATTGCTTATGGCTGCAGGAAACTCTGACGCAGCTAGTGGATCCACTTCATCAGATTTTCCTTCTCTAATGTGAAACCTGTGGGAGATGGGACAGTGTTGGTGTTTGATACAAATTGTATCGTCGGAAACTGGGAGTTTGTAAAAAGCTGGTGATCGAAAGCGGGAAATGAGTAGTTGTGTTACCTCTAGTTGGTTGGTCTTGCTGTTTTATCCATGGTTTCATCCGGCCGAATAGTTTAGCTTTTTACAGTGATGACTGAAAACGATGGACTGCGAGATCAAGAGGATGAGACCGGTCTAACAGCGCACGAGGCGTTGGGGTTCCTCCAGTCGTACTTCAAGTCGCAACGATGCTGAAACTCTAAACGTCGAGCGGAAACTACTTCAACCGGCATGTCGATCCGAGTCGAAGCGTTTGATGGCAAACCAGATGATATTGTCTTTAAGGGTTTGGAGACAACGGTGTCAAGGACATTCGTCGCATCACTCGCTGAACGAGGAGCTATTGTTGTTGTTTCTGATATGAGTGGACCGAGCGTACGGTCGTACAATCGTCTCTCAACTGTTGGATTATTCGAATAGAGCGAGGGGGTTCCCAATCTTACGGTGACTTGTGGGGTTTACGGATGGATTGCATCGGTCAGGCAGACTTCCTGTTTCAACCCCGATTCAGTTCCGTTTATTTGGGTTCTTAACGAATTTCGGAGCAAAGAGGAGGAAATCTGCCGTGCTCTGTACTGTCCTTTGAGGACATTTTTGGGATCTGGCGAGCCAACCTTTTCCGTTCATTATGGAGTGCAAAATGTGCTGTGACGATCTTCAAGTTGGTTACGAAGTCAACCCTGGAGACTGAGTAATGACGGCAGCTTGAGGTCCGACTACCGGAGCATTTAATGCGTCCCACAACTGCAAAGAGACCGACACTCGTACGCAGAACATTTGCGACGTTTCCGTTTTGTTAAAAAATAGAGTGTTTCACCCGTGTGGCGTCTGTTCATCGGCTCTTCCGGCATCTCTGCGACTCTTCGGGCGGACGGCAGCGCGAGAGGATCGCTTGTGACTGTCCATTCGCTGACTACTGGGCGCTGGGGCTTCGGGAACACTTCTGTCGCTGGTCATTCCCTCTGCATAGAGCACCTAGGCGTCGTCCAGTTCCCGTCAAACACGTCTGTTCGTCACAGCAGAATTCGGAGCCTTCTGGACTTGGCGAATCTTGATTGCCCTTGTTGGCATACTTTAGTTGTGTCTTTGAATTGCCGATAAGGTGGTTCTCCGTTGAACATGGCCGCCCAATTCGACACAGCTGAGATATTCTCCACATCCTCCGGCGACACAGAACTCGTATGGAGGTCTGTAGAACAAGAGAAACTATGGAAAGAGAGAGAACAAGGTATGCTCCTATACGAGGCGATGAAGTAGCTTGCATTGACGCAATGGAATTAGCGCTCTACCGGAGAAAGGCGTCCATTCCAAATCCACTCTTCGATAACAATGAAAGCCCAATGGCGCCTCTCAGACAATCCACGGAATCCGAGCCATTAACAGAATCGACGATTCCTGCATCGTTAGAAATGGCATCTGACCCAGACTCCTTCGCAGGCAGTACACAACCCGTCGACGAACAGCCAACAACGGCTGGCCTCCTTTCACCCAATTTTGTGGATGTCACGCAAACATGGAAATCTCTCTCGTCACTGACACAATCATTCATCTCCACCGCAAGTGCGTCAACGTCGAACGTGTTCTCATCGATTCCGACTCGATTTCCGGGTTTCGGCAGCTCGTCGGGCACAACTTCTCCAGTGAAAGTCTTGTCCAACCCAACGTCTCCATCTCCGTTGTCTGAGCTCCCTTCAACTGGTGAGGATGGTCTCGGTGTTCTTACGTCAGAAATGCAACCTCCGATGTCGCAGCGGTTGACAAAGGCCCAGAAACGGCTTTCTAGAATGGAAAAGGTTCCGGAATACTTACCGCCTCCTCCTCAAGTAGATGTTGGGGCATGGGCCGACGTTGACGATGAAAAGGATTCTCCACTTGTTGTGCCGGAGCTGGAAGATGTGCCTGCGCTCTTCACGGACATTGACCCCGTTGTGGATTCCCCTCCTGTCTTCGACCCAGTCGCCGACCTCTGGCTCAGGGAAAGCCTGCAGCGAGAGGAGGAAGACGAAGAAGAGGATGAAGAGGAAGAAATTGAAGAAATCCGGAGGGATAGTGTAATAAGTTCCACGCCAGCAACCAGAGACTCAACGCCAGTTGTTTCCAACAGCTCGACGGCGCGAAGTTCAGAGGTTCAGCCTGAAAGTCGGAACTCGAAAGTTGAAGGGTCTGGCGGTCTGGTTCCACGCCCTGTCAACCTCGCGTGGAGCAAGCCAAGTCGTCGCAGCTCGATGCCGGTTGCAGACGGCCACGAATCAAAGATCGAAGAATTAGCACCTGATGACCCTCGCATTGCCGAGTTTTCAACTGAATCGACTGTAACATTCTACCAGGGCTTCCGCGCTGTGTACCCAACGATGACAAAGAAATCTCAATCTCAGCTGCAACGTAGTGCGTCAGATAATCGCTCCACAATCAAATCTCTGAACCCTGCGACCGCTTTGCTGAATTTCTACAGCGGGAAACTACCTTTCCCATCAAGAAACAACGACGATTACTTGGGAGGTCGTTCGAAGTCGTTTTTGGGTTTGGGACTTGGAGGTGCCGGGACGGTTGCAAGAAATCGCTCTTCACTTGATTCTGATCGCGGGTCAGACGAAGGAGCTGTTGCTTACACAAATCGATCGTCTTGGGATGGAGGTTCTGGTCGTCCTCTCCCATATACAGCTCGGGCACAGGCCGGTATGGTTTTCTGAATCTTTTATTGCTGCTGTTCTGAAACGTTCTTCCAGTGTCAATCACAAATATCGCAAGACTATTCGCCGAGCTGTTGAATCAACGAGATGCTGTGCTAGACGAAAGCGAAAAGTTGGAATCGCAAAGGGTACGTGCTACTCTGGAAAATTTAAACCGTTTTCTTCCTTTCCTTTCTTATATTTCTCTAAAGAACATGGTCACAAGCGAGCTACGCCAAGTACAGGATCTGTTGACGGAACTTACGAAGAGAAGATCAGATTTGGAGGATGAGCTTCGAAACATTGCCGAGCGGGAGGAAAAGGTTTCCGAGCTTTGTAAGTTCAGCAGCTTTAGCTTCTGCCACCGTTGCCCTATTGATTTGAATAAAGTGGCCGACTTCGAATCGCGACTTTCCAACATTAGCGAGGAGACAATCCGTACTGAAAAGAGGATTCGATCCATCAAAGGTTCGGCCATCGGACTTTGCATATGAACCTTATTCTCATGGTTAATTGTAGCGGATTCGACGGTGATGGAAATTGAGGCTCCACCAGAGATTCCTCCAGACACCTGTATCATGGTATGCGATTTAGTTCGAATAAAAGTTGTTCTGAACTCACGCGCTCCATTTCAGACTCTTTACGGTCATTCCGACTCTATCGAGTGTCTTGATTTCGATGGCGCGTACGGTACATTAGTGACTGGCTCGGCTGACCGCACTGTTCGTGTTTGGGACCTGAGCAGCTACCGATGCCACGCGGAACTTTCAGGCCACACCGGTATATTAGTGCTTGCTCCTATGGTTCTGATGTTCCGTTTAACTTTCCATTAAAGGCTGGATCCGTGCGGTGCAGCTTCATCGAAGCTTTGTCGTGTCCGGGTCCGGTGATAACACGCTCCGAATGTGGGACATCACTCGTCTCCCACCTCTACCAAACTCCGCATTGACCCCTGACATGGCCCCATCAATCCCATACTGTCGGCTGGATGCTCGAAGGGAGCAGCCATTGGAGGAGGACGATATGAAAGATTTGGTGGTCGGCGAAGGCGAAGGTGACTCGCTCGTACTACGTAAGAACGACAATAGTACCAACGTGTGTGTTCGAGTGTTCCGGGGCCACACTGGCGCAGTCAGCTGCCTCCAGTTTGACGACCAGTGGCTTCTTTCTGGATCCGTCGACAAGACGATTCGTCAGTGGGACATGCCGACCGGGAAGGAACTGCTGTGTCTTCGATCGGAGAAGTGGTTGGAAGCGGACGAAATGAGCAGGGTTGACGTGTTCCTTCTCGGTGAAACTCGAGACCCGATCGGCTTCGCCCAGGGACTCTCGTTCGCCACCGCTGCACTCGGGAAACCAGCGTCTCCCATTGCGACGAGTCCCATTGCGGACAGTGAGAAGACGGAAGTGGACGGTGTAGTGGGCGAAGCGGGCTCAGAATCACCTGTTCCAGCAACCAACGGCGATGCCGGAGTACCACCTGGCAAGCTGACCATTCAGGCTTCGCCTGTGGTCTCCATTGCCAACAGTTCTCCGAGTTTCAGGGTGGAAAACGCCGGCGGACATGTCGGAGCGCTCCAGTACTGGCAGCACGCACTGGCGGCTGGTTACGGAGACGGTGTGGTTCGGTTGTGGGACTTGAGGACGGGAAAGAGCCACCGACAGCTTCGATCAACGAATGGCCACTACCAACCTATCACGTCACTCAAATTCGACAGCAACTACATCGCTACCGGGAGTTCCGACAAAACCATCAAGGTAGTAGCACGATGGTATTCTCAGACAACCCGCCACTGAACCTTGATAACGTTTTAGATTTGGGACATCCGGAAAGGGGACGTGACGGACACAATTCGGTTCAGTCATGCAGTCAACGACTTGCATATGGATCCGTTCCGTATTATGGCAGCCACCGGCAGCCGCGACGTCTACGTGTACAACCGCAGCTCATCGTTGACGCGTACGCTTCAGGGACACACAAAGGCAGTCCGCTCGTTGAAGTGCGCGGAGGAGGTTCTCATTAGTGCGGGGATGGACTCTTGTGCGAGGATTTGGAAATTGTAAGGAAATAAAAAAAAACCTTGTTCTATCGTGTTGTGTTGTGGCAAGTGTGGTGTCCTTTTATTTCGTTTTTGGCTCGATCGACTTTGGAGATGAGCGGTGTTTCGTTTCTGATGTGTGAATAGTTTTGGTCAAACCTTCTTCGCACGAAATCAATTTGTGCTTTTCCTTTCTTTCAACACGGTTTTTGCTGTTCTTGGCCTTGTCTTTGTTTTTCTGGGCTTTCGTGTAGGATTTTAGCTCTGCAGTGAACAAATTCCAGCTGCCACTTAGTGCAGTCCTCTCCTTGTCATTGGAAGTGTATAAATAGTGTTGTTGCGTGAAAGCGAACAGGATATGATTTGAGAGACGTAGAAATTCGCATGGAAAAATGGAGAAAACCAATAAAAGGTTGGAAACCTCATCCTCGATTGTTCAAACTGCACCTACAGGCTGTCGCGGATAAGAAAATCTGCTTCGAGAATTGCCGCCGTTGCACCTACCTCAGATGTTAAAACCCATTTCCCGCATGCATTCCTGGTGCTTCTTGATCAGGTCCGCACACTTCTCCTCGCCAAACTGGATCACACAGTCGTCGCGGACCTTTCTCGTGTCGGGGCATGCACAGCATGGCTTGCATTTTGGCTGTGCTTGTTCGGATGGGGTGGGTGATGGCGGGGGAGATGCGAACTTGTTTGTTGGCGTAAGAGCGCCGACCTGCGAGGATGCCGTATTTCCCATCGTCAGTCAGAAGCAATGAGCACAGATTTTCTTTCTCTGCTTAAACAGAATCTGAACTCCGAAATTCCAAATTTGAAATGGGATCGAAATCACGGGAAATCACCACACGTGACTATTCCGCAATAATGGCGCATGTGCGTCGCGTCGAGTCCCGGGACTTTCCGCATTTTGTGGGAATCAGTCGATCGCTGTTGCTGAGTGTTTCATGTGTGTATTGAATAATCATCACTTTAGAGCTTGGAACTGTTGCGGGTCACTCCAAGCTCCAAGAGCTTACCGAACGCCAATGCAAAGTCTTTAAAGAAGGCTTCCTTGTCTGCGGCATATTCTTCAACGATCACCTTGAACTTTGGATCCTCGATAAGCGCAATGTCAGTTGGAAGCATCATCCTAAAAATTAAATGTTCAGCACTGTTGGACAACCGATCCTGCTGGTCACGCACAGTTCATCTGGGCGAGAAGACTAATCAGCTGGTGTGCATACAGAGAGAAATCTAGTCAAGTTTACCTTCAGGATCAGCGTATTGCAGGGGACCGTCCCAATTCTTCTTCGTCCACTTCACTTTTGTGAGCAGAACGTAGTACTGGTTCGAGAATCGAGTTGGGGTATGAGTCCAGGCTGACGGAAAATGGTAAGGCAAAAGCAGATAAAGTAAGCGCAATAATTACTAACGTCCAGTGAAACCCGATCGATCTGTGTGGCAACGTCCCAAGGTGTGCTAAATCGATTCATAGTTGGAATCAAGCGGTCAGTTCCATTTACTGGTACTCACAGCTCCGCTCAATGCGACGATCTCTCGATCATTGAAGCCCATCCTAAAGCGGGTCAGCAGATGGATCAAACACTACGTGGCGAAATCGCGACATACCTGTAAAATACGTCTCGAACGTGCTATTATGAGGAGATAAGACATGTTTATTCAAGTGTTTCGGAATTGCTCTGAAGAACACGGAAAATACCTGGGCGCCCTGGGAAGCATCGGGGAGCCTTCCATTGGGAGGGACGGTTTTGGCGGAAACCTTCTTTACATCCAAATCGACACGTCCTAAATTAAGGTCTATAAATAATGATAATCCAATGGATTGGGAAAGTGTGCTAACACACCAGACTTCCAGGGAACCTTCGGGCCACCGATCGATTCAATGGCCGTGACACCGGCAAGGGTCCACAGATCCGCGTACGAGATCCAGGGGTTCTTCTTCTTGACTGACTCGAGGAAAGTCCTTTAACCAAGTGCAACAGTGAGCAACGATTGAAGAGCGCGGAGAAAACACGTCATACCGAGCCTTATCCAACCCGGCGTTGGCGGGGTCTGATGATTCAGGGTGAAATCGCATCGTTCCACCGTTCGAGCCACCAGTTTGGGTCTTCTTGTCGTACGTTCCAGCGGCATGCCAGGCGAGACGGACGTACACCGGCGCAAGCGAACCGTCATCCCAGCTGCAATGATACAAGTTGATAAGAAGCGTGTTTTTGGTGATTGCGTTAAGAGAGCATGAGCGATCACGTACTCAGGCTGGTTCAGGGTGGCGACGATGTCGCCCTTGACTTTCTCGTAGTTTCCGGCCATTCGTTTAGCAGAGGTTGATCGACACGTGCACCGAGAATTAGGTCATTTTTGTTACCCGTGAGAAACTGCCAATTAGAACACAATCTAATTTAAATGGCAAATCGGCCCGGATGCTGCATAGTGATTGGAAGATATTCTCGTTGGCAATGATAAACAAGACGGAACCTCAAAAATTTCTGGATCAACAGAGCCAACACCTAGATCTTTGAGCTCTGAATCAGAACAAAGTCCAAATTCCTTCCACTCTCGATTTTCGATGACAGAGTCACGGACGGAGCTTTTAACATGGGTCAACGACTTGCTGAGTCTCAACATAACCAAGCTTGAGCATTGCGGTAGTGGTACGGCACAAATGTCGCTCTTTGGCCGAAATATTGCTTATTGTATTAAATAGGTGCCGCATATTGCCAGGTTTTTGATTCTATCTACGGTACACTTTCTTGGAGATAAACAGCCTGATTTTTGCTGACAATTGATGGCAGGAGACATACCCGTAGGGAAGGTCAAATTCACGGGTAAAAGGGAATATGAGCATATTCACAACTACAAGATTCTGCAGTCTGCATTCAACAATCATGGGGTGGACAAGGTATTTAGTTATGAGAGATGCAAGATGGCCTCTAAAGTTTGCGGTAGATCATTCCAGTTGAGAGGCTTGTGAAGTGCAAATATCAGGACAATTTGGATTTCCTCCAGTGGATGAAGAAGTACTGGTATGTTTAGCTAGTGTACCTGCTGCGATCACCGTGATTTACATGCTATGTAGGGACACTTACTATCCTGGTGGAGTGTATGATGCCGTACAGCGTCGAGGTGAGATGCGTGGAACCAGCGATGAAATTAATCACATCAGGATCCGGTTACAGCCAAGTCGGATTACAGTGCCAATGAGGATAAACCCCAGTCTCCTTCACGAAGAGGAGCAGGTAGATCTCCCATGATGAGAACAACTTTGGTCAAACTGAGTTCCCTTTCATGTAGAAACGCCGACCTCTCCATCTCGGTCCTTACCATCCCGACGCTCATCGAATCGCCAATCTAAAGATGGCATCCCATCGTTACCTCAAAGTCCAACTCGCCGGAACCGCACAGAGACCGCCTCGACTACAGGTGATGCCGCGGAGAGCCCAAAGAGACGAGTTGGAAAGAACAACAACCACTCTTCGACGTCCACGGCTGGGAGCTTGACCATAAACATTAAACCCACAAAAGGACCACCGAGTACCAGTGGGGATTCAGAAAGACCAGTGACGCAAGGCAGACGGGTCCCGGGGTCGATCCATCAGAGACAAGTAAGCGCAAGCAGTACAATTCATCATATTCGAGAAGAACCATACGAGGAGGAGCCTGTGACTCCATCGCCTGCTCAAAATAAACCGGCCCAAGGTTCAAACCCCGCTGCCAACTCCAATTCTGGTGAGACAGAGGTTTACTCCTTATCTCGTTTGTCTGAGGTAGTGAAATTAAGGAAATGTGCTTTCAAACAACAACGGTCGGAAGGTTCCAGTGCAAGGAAATGCGGTCAATCTTCGCAGTCGAACCTCATCCACTGCACGAGAGCAGCAGTATGACTGGTGCGTGGACATCCGTACTGACCTACAATCCCGAGAATTTCTAAATTGAGAATCCAGGGAACTCCAGCACAACCAAATCCTATCTCTTCGAAAAGAGAACAATGCTCTTCGAATGGAGCTGGATAACTTGCGCAATGTCGCACATGCGTTGGAAAGGGAACGTAACTTCTACTTTAGTAAGTTGCGGGACATCGAAATTGTAATACGCCAGAAGGTGGACAAGGTGATTGCCCATTTTTTTGCGGTCGAATTTAAGTTAATGTACAAGACTGTTCAAAGATACAGATTGATCGAGCAGTGATCCCACTTCTATCTTCTATTCAGGGAATAATGTATAAGACTGAGGTATGGCCGTCGCCAGGATGCACCCTCACTTTTCTAACGGTTTCTAAAGGACGGATTTGAGAACCTATCTCCAAGATATCCTCCTATGGGAATGCACATCTTCGATGAATTTCCACAAGATCATGTTCGGAAGGAAATCGACACTCTTCAGTACCTTGATCGTGTGATGCCGTCCACCTCAGTCTCTGGGCTCTCAAAACCCGCCTACATTTCCAGCCCCCCATTGCGGACTAACAATTTTGGGACAACGGCAGCCCCTTTTGTCGGGCAACATGAGACCCAGATACCTCAACCTGGGACACTGACGCGGCAAGACTCAAAGGACTGGAAGCAATCTTCACATCCACCTTCAGGTTCGCAGCCACGCCGACTTTCGGAGACAGCGCAAAACCGGACAAACATCCCGCCAACTTCCCTTGCGCAGCCAAATCCATCATATCTCAAGCCGCAGCCCGCAACAGAGGATCAGACGGGGCTAAGCACTGGCGCACTCTCAACTGATAACGATTTGCTCTCGGCTGTTGCGGACGTAGATGCAAGCTCCGAATCCCGTTTCCAAGATGCAGAGGACTTTGATCCGAGCGGCTCAGTCCACACATCGAACACAGAGATCAGCCAGTTGAAAGGTTCCGTGATCGCACTCAACAACAATAAATCAGCCGCAAGCTCACGCGGAAACCTCACATCAAAGTCAGTATTTGGCTCCGGACAAGTTTTGAACAAGCTCGCGCATGAGGAAGCAGCGGGAAACATCCTGGACGAAACACCGCCAGCGAACTTTGCCGCTCAGCTCTCTGAGACGCAGCTGCTGAAGGCCACAGAAAGAGTTAAGAGCCTGTCCAATCTCCCATCTCTGCCAAAGAAAAATCCTTCCTCTGCGTCTTTGCGCGAGAGAATTCGTGAAAACACAAAGGACCCTGAGGGAATTTTAGATGGGCATGGCGAGACATGGTTTGGAGCTTTGGCATCTTAAGTCTGTCAGGACATTCTGGTTCATAGTTCTGTTCTTCTGTCAAATCGTCGTTCTCATTACGGTGAGCATTTCAGCTACAACAATAAAGGCGTTCAGATCGACCACCTTCAAATTACATATAAAAATGACAATCATCAGACCAATCGTTCCTGGTACAGTGCCAGATTCTGATTCTCCGACAGTCGGGACAGAGACATCCATTGGCCCAGCTGAACCCGTGGGAATGGAACTTGCAGCTGTATTGCCGTTCGCTGTTGTAACTGAACGTTGCTCGATGTCCCTGGGCTCAGCTTCCACTGAAGCTAGTTGGATGTGGTTCGCGGCGGGCTGCCGTATCTCCATCGCTTCATCAACTACCGGGATGAACGTATCCTCTGGAGGAGGAAAGTGCTACTCTGGTGCAGCCGATTCGACATCCATTGGGACGGCTTGCAAACCGAAATGGTTGTCCGTCTGAATAGCAGCACGTTGGAGGGCTCACGGTTCTCGAATCAAGGTCCGTTGAGCAGCAACTTGGAATTTGTCCTGATCGGGCTCATCTTGGGTTGATTGTAGCTGTTCCCTTAGTCCCGCTTCGGTGGAGTGTGCATCCGACCGCAGTATAGTATGCTGAGAAACAAGATGTCGATTCTCATGCAGAAGCCCCTCAATGCGATCCTGGGCTTGTTGCTCTCGTGTGTGTTGTGAATGACAGAAATGTGATCAGAGCTAAACTGAGCTGTTTCGCGGGCACACTTAAGACGAGATTCTTGGTCTTGAATCCTGTCCTCTAATGAGGCTTCCCTTGCCTGTGCGGCTCGTGCTGACGAGTTTGAAGCCAAACGCTCTTGTCGAAGGTGGACATTCCTGTTTTCGAGAGCGACTGCGAGCTCATGTTTATCGTCCTTCAGATCGTCGCATTTCGACCTCTATAGGAAGATCTCACGCGTGTGGACGTAATCCAGTCTTAACAGATCCTCGTTGGAAGTTGTGAGGGCATGTCTTGGTGAATCAGACAGCCGTTCAGCTGTATGGAAAAGGAAAGGAGCTTTGATCAGACAAAGTGCACGTAATGCTCCTGAAGAATGAAAGTGGATGGATCCAGATGCCAACATGCGAACACGCGCGTGGTCGATCAGGGATCGGTACTTCCAACCAGATCCTTGAATCTTACATTCATGACAGCAAAATTGGGGTAAGATGAAAGGATTAGGAAGCAGGAGGCTCAAGCTCATCTTGAGCTCGCAATTGTTATTGTAAGTTCGTGTACGACAGCAATTACCTTCGCTTGATGCGAACTGAGAGGAGGCGTAATGGGGAAATTGGGAGACGACAGCGATGAGCTGCAGCTGGACGGCAGCAAAGAGCGGCATACCTGATGGAGAGCAACTGAGCACAACAGCGCATCTATCTCCAAACCTCTCAGGCCGCACGAATCACAGTGAGGCGATCACCTCCTCAATGTCGACGGCAATGGTTCGCAAATTCGGGGCTGTTGGTGGTGTGGCGAACAACGGTTGGACGCTTCTCCGGGTGAGCCGACATACCATGACCAGCTACGACATCGAGACGTCGCAAGAGTTCTTATCCGCCCCCTGCGCAATCAACAAAACGCATAGTCTTTCTTTGATGTGTATCAGCCGCCATCAGTAGTCCCTCATCAAGCAACGATTGTTCGAAAAACTCCCGGTACGATGAGAGCAAACATGTTTCACAACTGCCGTACGGCCATTCAAACAAGCATCCAAAAAACAATCCCTCTTGTTGTAACCAATTGGTGGTGATGCAAGCTGTAAAATTCATTCCCACCAGGTGATCTTATTGTGGTGGTTCGGGTGTTCAAGCCACTCTGGTCAAACTAGTTTTTCCGTAACGATCTTTGTCAACAGTCTGCCATGTCCGTCATCAAATGCCGTGCTGCCGTCGCTTGGGAAGCGGGAAAGCCCTTGTCGATTGAAGAAATTGAGGTTCAGCCTCCGAAGAAGGGCGAAGTTCGCATCAAGATCACTGCAACCGGTGTATGCCACACTGGTATGATGGAAAGGCAATGCTTCTCACAAGTCATGTCCTCAACAATGCTTTTGATAGATGCCTTCACCCTGAGTGGGAGCGACCCTGAGGTATGATCGTTCTTTGGTAAACCACCACAAATACTCACGAGCCGTACTGGGAATCAGGGACTTTTCCCTGTGATCTTTGGTCACGAAGGAGCAGGTATCGTCGAGTCGG
This sequence comes from Cladochytrium replicatum, assembly GCA_025526935.1. Lineage (NCBI taxonomy): Eukaryota > Fungi > Chytridiomycota > Chytridiomycetes > Cladochytriales > Cladochytriaceae > Cladochytrium > Cladochytrium replicatum. The sequence goes on along the minus strand of JAHLKD010000079.1, from coordinate 139,963 downwards.
TCGGAGAGGGCGTCACGAACGTCAAGCCCGGTGATCACGTCGTTCCACTGTAAGTCGAGCCCCCCACACACAAAGTACCCACCACTTATGCATTGATTTTTCCTCAGCTACACTCCTCAGTGCAACGAGTGCAAGTTCTGCTTGAGTCAGAAGACAAACTTGTGCTCGGTGATTCGTGAAACTCAAGGCAAAGGTCTCATGCCCGACGGAACGAGCAGGTTTACGTGCAAAGGGAAGCAGATCTATCATTACATGGTTAGTGGCCTGAGGGTAGGTCTCATTTTGATGTTTAATTTCTCTTTAGGGAACAAGTACCTTTTCCGAATACACCGGTTTGTATTTGAATGCTGGAGTATCACCATAAGCTCACAATCACTGTATCTCAGTTGTTGCTGCTATTTCTGTTGCGCTGGTCAACGAGAAAGCTCCCCTGGATCGCGTCTGTCTTCTTGGATGTGGCATTACCACCGGATACGGTGCGGCAGTGAAGACAGCAAAAGTCGAGCCGAACTCTACTGTATGTGTTCTGGCAACTTTTTCAACACAACTTGAATTTCTTCTTACAAGGTTGCGGTGTTTGGTCTTGGTGGTGTTGGGCTCTCTGTGATTCAAGGCGCTCGTATCTGCGGTGCCGGGTTCGTTGTTTTGATGGATTCGTTCGTGCTTTGTTTTCAACATCCGTTACTTAGTCGCATTATCGCGGTGGACATGAACCCAACCAAGTTCGAGCTGGCCAAAAAGCTCGGCGCCACTGACTTTGTCAACCCTAAGGACTACGAGAAGCCCATTCAGGTTTGGATCTTCTGACCAATAACCACACTTTTGCTGAAAGCGCAAAAAAAAAATAATAGCAAGTCATTGTTGAAATGACCGACGGTGGTGTTGACTACTCCTTCGAGTGTATCGGCAATGTGAACGTCATGCGAGCCGCCCTTGAATGTTGCCACAAAGGCAATACTCCTGAAAAGGTCGTCCAACTGAGGCAATCATTAACTTTAGTATCTTTTAGGGTGGGGTCAGTCAATCATCATCGGTGTTGCGGGAGCAGGCCAGGAAATTTCGACCCGTCCTTTCCAACTGGTCACTGGTGAGCTATGAACCGACATCTTAAGTCAAATCATCGAACCTCTTTCCAGGCCGTGTTTGGAAAGGCTCTGCATTCGGTGGAGTCAAGGGCCGTACGGAGGTCCCCGTCCTCGTGAACAACTACATGGCTGGGAAGTTGGACATTGACTCATGTGAGGAGCCAAAAGTTGCTCGTAGTGGGCGAATCCTCAACACTATTTTTTCAGATGTCACACATAATTACAAGTTGGAAGACATCAATAAGGCTTTCGACGTGATGCACGCTGGAGAAAGGTTTGTGTTTGTGGGATTCCTTGGGTACTCAAAATGGTGACCTCTTTGTGCAACAGCATTCGATCTATTGTGCACTTTTGATTTTTGTGACATTCTTGATATTGTTGTGTCAGAAAGCATCAAATAACAATGCTATAATTATTGAGAGACTAAATATATGTCGATCAACTGGGATGGCTCACTTTGCGTTCTGATAATGATCTTCGTTACAATCTGGGGAAGAATCCTCACAGATGAAGTCACTGTATCCATCCGCAAAGCCACAACTGTGTTGTGCAATTGACACGGAGCCGTTTTCCGTTCAAGTGCCGCTTACAGCAGATGTGGACACTTAAAAAGGCCATGAAGATTGTGAAACAGCAACACCTTGGACAACGACGAATTACGGGCGGTAAACATCACAGAACAAGACGACACACCAGTCGCATTCCATGATTAGTCGAAAAATGCACGGTAGCCAATTCTCGCTGCAACCAGAAACGGCCTTAATGTCGAGGATGGAACTTTTAAACACATGGTTTTGTTAATGCACCCTGTTTCTCAGATTTTGAAGTTTTGGGCAATTAGCATTGTGATGGTCAGTCACCTCGAATAAGAGAGGTCAACGGAACTATCTGAACAAAAAGAATCAAGCTGGTGTACATATAAATGTGTGTTAAGGTCATCGCTTCATGAAGCCTGATGAAATGAGACTGAGGATAAAGTCAATATACGTGATTTACCTGGGCCACTGGACATCCAAACTATCGATTCCAGAAGGCGCTTTCGCATCTCCGAGGGATCCAGCTCGAGTGGAGAATCCGGAACTGAACTAGACAGAGATTCATCCTTTGGACCATCGACCTCCATCGCGTCCTCAACAGATTCCCCATCTCCCTCCTCTTCATCCCCTTCTTCATCCTCATCATACCGCAACTTTAGATCATACTCTTCTCGAACGCTCTCATAAGATGATATCAATTCCCCAACAAAGGCTTCATATCGGTCTTGTGCGACCTCAACGAAGAATATTTTCAGCACATCTCTTAACTTTCACCTGGCAAAAGACCTACTTCCCACCCTCTCAGAAAACTTCTGGCCGCTGTTTCGTCGCTGTAGTCTATCGGTGCGGCGCTTGGCAGCGAATATGTGACCTTCCCTTCAGAGACAATCTTATCCAGCAGTCGTGCATGTTCATCCTCAATTTCTGGAATCAGCTTAGTTCGTAATAGTACTCGGGGAACTTTATTAGGGCTTGCGGTGAGTAAGGTATGTGAATCACATGGACATTTACTTACGAAAGTCAGGATCATCGACCGGCAGTTGATCAGGAATTGCCAGTAGTTGCTTTAGTATTGGTGCCTGTGTTTCTTGAACGAGGGCCTCGTATTTAGCAACCAATGTGTTGAAATGTGCTAAAATCTCTGGCCTGAGGTACCTTATTAACCTGTTTAGCGTTCACATGAGCAATTTGTTACCATCCAGTTGCGGGATGCAATGAGTTAAAGCTTTGAAGCGAGTCTTCCAGCTGGCCGAGTTTTGTTCTCAAGGACTCGAGCTCACGATATTCTCCCATATGGAATGTGGCGCAGATCATGGCAGTAATTCATGTTAAAAATAGTTGACGCATGGTCAAAAGTTAGGAGGCGGATACTTGTATGAAACCAAAAACGAACAGAAAGCATTATCGCTTCAGATATCATTAAAATAATTGTCTCAAGGGAGACTCAACCGCAAGGTCCAACTACTTGCCACCGGTGGTACCCATACCCATGGACGCTTTGAAACTGTCGTAGATCCACCATTGGAAACCTGTGTACCACATTCAGCCATGTACACAACAACAAGAACTAAGACTCAAGGCTTACCAGTGAGGGTACCAATCATGAGGACACGAGTGCCGAGACCCTTGGTGAAGAGGTTGCGCATACCGAACTCCGACGCGATCTGCCCAATGCTCTTGCCCTTGTTGTCAGATTTGCCGAGGAGAGAGACCATCGAGTCGGCGGGGTGCGACACGATTGCGCAAATGACACCAGCAGAGTAACCAGAGGCAAAAGTGATACCTAGCTGGGTGCTCTTAGGGTAGGACTCTTTTGGTGCGGTGAAGACTTTAGTATAGAACAATTGCACCTAAACGAGATATTCAATTTAGTCATGGTCACAGAATAAGCGGGCGATTAGACTTACGCTATAATTTACAAGTTCAGCCGAATAGAGGGGAGAAATAATAGTTAGAATGAGTGATGTTACAAAAACACACTCGCCCAACTCACACTAAATAGAAATGGATCAGGAATCAACGTCAAATAATTGAATTATATGAAACATACTCTTCTCGAAGAAGTAGAACTTTGCAACGGTGTAGGGAATCTGGCGCGACCACAGCGGCACCAAGGAGCGGTAAGGGAAACCGGTTTCTGCAGAGTTGGCCGACATTTTCGCCATGGCGGGCAAGAAAGCAGTGGGCCAAGTGCCAGCGGGAGAAGTCTGAACTTTAACCTTCACCATCTCAAGAGGGCAAAGGGCCATGTCGGCGAAGAATTCAGCAGAGGCGGAACCGGCACACCAGATAAGTCCCTTGTACTTCTTCGAGTTCTCCTCACCCGCCAAAGTCGAGTAGTAGTCTTTGAAGATCTCGTATAGACCGTATTTGAAGGCACCTTGGAGCGAGTAACCAATGAGAGTGGGCGTGAAACCCTTGAACAACCCAATAGCCCCTTCTTCAGCGGCAATAGTGCGAATTCCAGAAACGAGACCGGTGTACTTCTTCGGGTTGACCTGAAAGGCAGCGTATTCGTTAGCGGATAAACATCGCAGTGCCCAAAAAATTGCCACCCTCTGATCACTGTAGGTCAGACAACCAACAACCAAGCGCAAACACAGCAAAATGGCATCAAATCCATTTCGATAATCGCCCCAATTACCTGCATGTTGCACTTCGCGACATCGAGTGGAGTGATACCTGCGTGCGTAAGACCGCAGGCGAGGACGCCGCCAAGTAGAGCTTTGCCATAGAAAGCGTTGTCGTGGGGAATCGGCCCCGCGAAGCGAGCATCCCATTTCTTTGCCGGCGCGGCCATTGTTTTAGAGGATTGGGGTTTGAGCAAGGAAGTTTGCAAGGCAAAAAACACAGATCACCAAATTGGAACAGCCGTTTTTGCCTGATTCGGCGGATGCCGGAAGCCACAACTAGGGCTAGGGTAGGGTTTGGACAGCACGAGGCGAAATAGTGACACTGCAGAATAAGGGGACGGCTCTGCAGCTGTTGGGCTCCAAAGGAAACTGAATGATGCAGTCCGCATGTCTCACTCATGGTAATTGCCAACGTCCGCTGCTGTGCATTGGGCCAGAAGCAGAAAAGCTCGATCGCTGCTCTGAAATCGAGGCATATTTGGTCTTGGTGAGGGCATCTGGCTCGCTTTCCGAGCCATCTTCCCCTTCTTCATATTTGTACGATCGCTGAGGATATTCGAATACTATACCGTTCCTCATTCTTGTGCTCATATCAAGCTGCTGTAGCAAACTTACGATATCATTAACAGTTGCGCCAGTGACCCTGGCCCATTGCTGAACGTCCGTTTTTATTTTGTATTTGTTAGCAGTTTCACTAACTCCTGATTAATCGTGCAACCTACCATTGCAAATCCTCAAACTGGGACCAGAGTCCCAGTGTTGGGCAAGCTTTTCGATCTCAAGCAAAGATAAGGATTTGGGAACTTGTGATTCCCGAATCCGCTCCCATGTGACAATCCCGTCAATGAACTTAGGAACGCCTTGTGCTTCATTGTCACCAGCTGTCAAATTTTCTGCCGATGGTGACGATTCTTTGCCTTCCTCACATAAATCAGAGCCCTCTCTCTTTCGTTTGCGATCCGAAGATTCCACTCCATCCAACCAAGCAGTGACTTTGTCGATAGTTTGTTCTCTTGGTTAATAGAGATTAAAACATACAAAATCATAGTTCCTTCCCTCATCTTTCCTGCCCTCATCATCTTCGAAAGGATCTTAATGGATTTGAATTTTGGCTGATGCCTCGGAGTAGTCGCCCATGTCATGAATGGGGTTTGAAAATCAAGCAATTTCTAGATATTGCCAGATTCAATTAGTTAATAAGAACTTCTGGGTCTTCCAATGTTGTGTAGCGAACCTTCCCCAATTTGGTCAGACGAAACCATACTTTCATGCTTTGTATTAGTGGCAGTCAAGCATGCCTTCGAAGAGAAGAAAGTTCGTCTGTCAATTGCTCCCAAGTTCTATCAAACGCATTGGCTCCGCATGGTTGTGTGATGATCCACTTTGACCTCATTTTAGCGGATTTCTGATCCACAAGCGTAATATACAAGAGAAGCATTTAAATTGGTGTAGGCTCTGCACACATACTGATGATGTACCTTCTTAACTCTGTCTTGGCCTAGAATTCACATTTATCATAATCATAGATCTTCAGTGGTTTCAAATAATGCTTACGAGCGCATGAACTCGTCCAGTTACGCCACACCTATGAGGTTGTGCATGTCCCAAATAGAATCAGGAAACAAGTGACCAAAGCCCATCTTGTGAAGTGCAGGCCAAATAGGCTTCAAAATTAAATAGTGAGTATACGTAAGCAAAAATTTCGCGCTGCCCTCACCTAGTACATAGGCAACCCGCTCAGGCATTGGTAGAATTCGTTAATCCATGATGCAGATATTTACACTGTTTCCAACTGAGCTCACTTTGAGGAACCCAGAAGGTACTCCAAGATTAGGCTGAGTATCCCTGACATAGCTAAATTTGTCTTCAGTACAAAAGTTCCCAGAGAAACTCGAGTACAACTGGTATGATATGTGGTAACATCATAGAAGACACGAAAGTAAGCATTCTCACCTATATATAGACATATTGCTCTTCCTGAGTAAATGATTGCTACCAGCTTAACAATTATAACCAACAGGTTTCTCTGCATCCCGCATTGAGAACTCCTGTACATCTCCAGTCTATCTGTCATGTCGTAGTGTGTTTTGTGTATAGTCACTAAGAAGAGCTTAGCTGGACAGTTTTCAGGCATTACCTAAAATTGGGAATGTGGATTGGTAGGGAGGATTGCCTAGATAGATCAATTTATAGCAGTCTTGGATATTGATGTGGGTGGTATTATGTGATAAAGTATTCTATATGATAGCCATTGTAACATTTCTGTATAACTTCTGCCACATCCAGCTTGCTCCTTGTAATCTTGCATAATTTTAGCAAAAACTGCAGGAGTTTTCAGGCTTGGTGACATCCTCGCTTCTCATATTGAGTACATCTTTTTTCCAGAGGTATCCATACTCATGATTTATTGATTTTGATTTCAGCACTCCGTGGATTCAATTTGTGTCAGAGGTTCATCAGCCTAATCCCAATAGAAGTGCTTCCAGTCTGACATTGAGCAAAATCCACTTTAACGGACCTTTGTTTTTCGATTTGCTTACTGCAAGATTCAAATTTCCGTGACCCTTACTTTGTTCCGTCCACCTGGATTCGGTGGCTGTGCACACCGGTGAATCGACAAGTGCGTTCCTATCTCCTCTCCGCCAGGATCGGTGCGGGTTCATTTATTGGGGGCTAATTGCATAGGAACACCTTATAGCTAGTCGTTCCGAAAGGTTCTGTCTCTTACAGGAAGTCCAAGAAGAATTTCGCTACGAAGTTCTGTAGGTGCCGTCTTCATGCAAGTACCCGATCAAATGTTTATATAACACCTGTATCTTTTACATAGATTAAGATGGCTGCAGCACCGCAAGTGCCTTTCCAAGACTTGCCACCTCCCGGTGGATTTCCGCAAACAATTCGCTATGAGCGATACGTTCCAAAACGAGGTCCTTCAGGATTGATTATTTTCGGAGCTGCCATCTCGATCATGGCGTACGGGTGGTATTGGGTCGGGCACACTAACGCCGAACGCCGGTATTGTGGTTCCTTGTTACTCTCTATAATATTTGAATGCTATGCAATTTAGAGAGCTTCGACGTGAAAAAACATGGGCCCGCATTCATCTTGTACCATTGCTACAGTCGGAGACGGATCGCGATCACGTCCGGCGACTCGAGGCTACCAGGAAACGTGAGGCTGATATCATGAAGGATGTTGAAGGGTGGAATGCTTTTGATCTGAAAGCCCCTGTTCCGGGTGTGGGCAAATTTGGCGCTCGGGATGCATCTGCGGCAGAGCCGGTTTATCACACTGCGAAATACGTTCCTCCCACCTTCGTCTACCTCCCTTGGGGCACCGACACTGGAGTTTGTGGTACCGTCGCAGTGGTGGAGAGGGAGCAAAATGTTCTTGAAGAACCCCGAATATCACAAGCGTGAGGATTGGAAGGAGGCGAGAGCCCGTGGTGAGAACCCCATTGAATGAAGATAATTCAGCAACTCAACAAGCATGGATGTGATGGCATCTCAATACTACAATAAAGAACATTTTTTAAGTACTCTCTCCAATTCAGAGAAATGAACAAACTGTCAACAAGCTTTTCAATGAAATCAAAGGACACCTTGTACTTTGAGAAAACTCCAAGGCGAGTGTTTGCTCCCTTTTCAGCCGATCGATTGCTGCTGGCATACCGTACTTTGCGCTCTTAAATCGCATTTTGTCAATATATGATCAAGACCAGATCCGCGAGGTCCTTTGATAGTTTGCGGAAAAGATATTCGGTCATATGTGTGCTTAGAGATCATCACAGTAGTGTTCCAGTTAAGGATCGGCGGGTTTTAGGGTCTTTCGGGTCGGGTTGGGTCCATTGACTAAATGTACCCGACCCGAGTGCCGGGTTTTCATGGAAAATTTTCGGGTCGGATCCGGGTCGGGTATCGGGTCCAGTAGGAAAACCCTTCTCGGGTCAAAAGTCAGACCCGAGTAAAACCCGATGTGATAGAGAATCTAAAACGAAGCTATTGTTCTTTCTGTCCACGCGGACACTTTCCAAGAAGACGCAATATAAGTTTTGTATGTATCAAACAATTTTGCATCACAACGGACATCGAGGCATGTATTTTCTGTCCACCCGGACACTTTCTCAACTCATTGACGTACTTCAGTTATCTCTACCCAATACAACTAACCTCTCTATCAATGTTACTAGCAATAAGATTCTGTCCACCCAGACACTTTCTTAACTCCTTCACGGTACTTGAGAAAGCGACCGCCTGGACAGAATCCTATTACAAGTAGTATTTGTAGAGAGGTTGGTTGTACTTGATCGAGATCAGTGAAGTATCAGTGAAGTACCGTCAATGAGTTGAGAAAGTGTCCGGGTGGACAGAATCTTATTGCTAGTAACATTATTAGAGAGGTTAGTTGTATTGGGTAGAGATCACTGAAGTACCGTCAATGAGTTGAGAAAGTGTCCGGTGGACAGAATCCTATTGCTAGTAGTATTTGTAGAGAGGTTAGCTGTACCTGATAGAGATTACTGAAGTACCGTCAATGAGTTGAGAAAGTGTCCGGGTGGACAGAAATCTGGGAGACTGAGTGTCACTGTGTCTGTCTGGGTAGAATAGGATTCTGTCCCCCCGGACACTTTCTCAACTCATTGACGGTACTTCAGTAATTTCTATCAGGTACAGCTAACCTCTCTATTAATGTTACTAGCAATAAGATTCTGTCCACCCGGACACTTTCTCAACTCATTGACGGTACTTCAGTGATCTCTATCAAGTACAGCTAACCTCTCTATCAATTTTACTAGCAATAAGATTCTGTCCACCCGGACAGAATCCTCTCTATCAATGTTACTAGCCAGTTTCTTCCCTAGCTTATTATTATTTTCAGATCGGGTAGAAAACTATAGTGTCAGGGAAGTATTATAGCATACATTCCTGTAACATTCCGGCTAAGAACACCGGGCCAGTATCTTCCCACGACAAACAGTACAAACACCATGCCTCGAACTACAAAGAAGCGAGCGTTAAAACAATCCAGACCATCATCTGAAAGAGAATCAAGTGCAGAACCTGTGACTGCACCTGAAACATCTCTGGCATCGGGTTCTGAAGTGGAAGAAGCAGAAGTTGGCCTTGATGTCAAATCGACAGATGTCAAATCGACAGCTCCTTCAAAGTAACCGGCGCGACGTGGTACTAAAGGGGATGCTGACTATTTGCTCGTCGACGGACTCTGTCCTGCTTCAGACATACGACTTTGGTATCGAAAATTCAAAGCGAGCGGCCACAGCTACGACTCGGAGGACTTCATCAGCAACTGTCAAACAAATCGTGATGAATGCGGCCCAAGATTTGTTCTTCAAGGGTTGATCGACCGACTTAACTCTGACAGCAAGCTAGTTCGTCAAGCCCTGAACGAAATTCACGATGAATGCAGTGGACGAACGGAGTTCATAACAGCAGCAAACGCCTATCGTATGGAGTGCTTGAAAAGCTCTTCCTTTCAGAAGGAAACAACATTTCTGGACTTTTACAGGCGGCAGGGACACAAGTACGGCATTTACAGAGGAATGCCTGTCACTGCAAAGGTTGACGAGTTCCAAGCGACCATCAAACGAGCAGATGAGGACCGTGAAAGGACAAAACAGGTCCTCAAACAGTCAGAACGACTGTTGAACATGACAAAAGATCTTGAAGAGACTGCAATGAACGAGAGAAGGACCCGCATCGCAGCAGAAGTGCGAGAGAAGGCTCTCATTGATGAATTGGGCAGGGCAGGTGCATTGATTCAGCACGGCGAGCACGAAGAGCTAGCAAGATTCAGGGAGATCACCGCTGCAATGGAAAGGGAGAAGCAGGCAACTTCCCAGGAGATTTCACAATGGAAATCACGTGTGACTGCCCTGGAGGGAGAGCTTGCTGCTCTGAAACGACAGGCTGGTCATTCAGAAGCTGCAGCACCTGCGGCGCCAACATCAACAGGCGGCCTAATAAGCATATCGTCGGCTATCAAGGGGATTGGTAGAATTCCGAAGGTACATCGAACCAGTTCTCCAACGAGTTCCCTTGCATTGCTTAGCCTGCAGCAGCATCGTCGTACGGCTATCCTTTTGGTGAAAGAGGTCATCCAGGGTATCTGCTTCCAGATGCATAAGATCAATGAGGTTATTTATGACCTTAAATTGCCGTCTCTTCCACCATCAATCAAGTACGTCAATGTAAACTACGAAGTCCTCTCCCGAAATGAGTTTTTACGGCCCATATTTGTTGAATCAGACGACCGCTCAAGCCGAATATCAACTTCAAGTAGCAGTTCTCGGAGCAGCCTTACTCTTCTTAGGGTGCACATTTTGCTCGGAAACTGGATACGGCACAATAATTCGCTAAGTACGTCTGCCACTATCTATCGCATGTTCAGGGCATTAGTGGATGCATATCCTTCTGAGTGGCTAAGGTTCTGGACGGCATACATCGGGCATCTTTCGTCCATAACGCTCCCTGAGGTGGATTGGAAACCTTGGAAGACAGGTTTAGCCAAGGATTTCATGCTTTCAAATGACGACATTGATCGGTTCATCAGGACTGGGTTGGCGAAGGACGTAACCAGTGGTGGATGGGACTCTGACGATATGAACCAGATACAGAAGCTGATTTGGGCTGTTCCACCTATCAACTTGTGATTGCTCAGTGGAGTTTTGTTTCTTTTAACGATAGTGTTTCTAAAATACACACTGTCCACACAGACACAAAGTGTTCATGTAAATATCCGTGGTCTAACTCAAAATTCAATCAATCCTCTCCTGGGCAGCAAAAACCCGGCGGGTCAGGGTCGGGTACGGGTTTCAACCACTTCGGGTCCGGGTATTCCCTTTGTACCCGTCAGTGACCCTGCGGGTCCCCAGACAAACACGACCCGACCCAAAGGGTTTGGTGCGGGTCGCCACTGAAACCCGGACCCGACCCGGACCCGCCGAACCTTAGTTCCAGTGTCCCAATGACTGGTTTCATTAGATCTTGCTCGTACCATTCTGGATAGTGGAGCTTAGAGAAAGCAGGCTCTGGGTCTGTTAGCATGATATCGATAACAACGGTGTAACAGTCCTTAGTGTAGAATTTCGTCGTAGGCAGGTAAGATCAGATAAGAGGTACTTGTTCAATGTATTGGAAGCTTAAGACTCACACCTTTTATAGGTTCTCCCATTCCCAACAAAGCCTCCCTTAATTTGTCCTTGCCACGTCAGCAGCGGCGCTCTCCTTCCTCCTTTGGTAAGTCCCCTTCAAGTTTGCTGGTGATCCGGAATTTTCTGGAACGCTGGCTTTTGAAGTTTTCGTCGAAGAACATAAAGCCGAAATAGAAACAGAAATAAAACTTTTGGAAAACAACAAAGCTAGCGTCGTGGGTTAAACCACAAGCCATTCAACATCATGTCGCAAGTTCGATTCTGAGGATCAACAATAATCCTGTTGTTATCCTTAGCCGAACTTTTTCTTATCTGAAAGTAAAAACAAAGAAGGAAAACTTTTATGAACGAAACAACACTCAACACTTAGCTAGCTTCATGATGTGAAGTTTCCTGACTATAATCAATAATACAAGCAAAATAGAAGAGATACAGTGATCCTGTTGCGTTGCGGAAACCATTGATGCAAGCAGACGGTTATGGCACTTGGGGACGGGGTGAAGTGTACGATGTCTCTTTGCCTCACCACAGGCTCCCAATCATGTAATATGCTTGGTGTACTGTCGTTGTGCAGTTGCAGTAACTCATTTCATGAATAACATGTCGTAAGGTGGTGTTCCTAAAAAATAAGCCATTATTATATATAACTTATCTCCAATTATTATTAGGATTACAATATACAACCTAATTACGTATTATAAATCTAAAAACGAACGACAACTCCTAAATTAATAACATTAAATAGCTCGTCGTGATACCCCACGCACTGTTACCCGATGTATAACTAAATCTATAACCCTAAGCGGCTATTGGCCCAATACGGCATCTAGGCTAAACATGGGCCATGTAACAACTTTTCTTAATTAAGATGACTTTTATCTGCAGTGATAAAGGTAATACGCCAGCACTCATAATTTAATGAATATTGAGTTGAAGGTATAGTCCTAAATTTAGCGAAAGGAGTAAATAACTTAACCGAAATGGTTAAGTTCTTTGAATAAAAGTTTCTAAAGTTATAAATTCTTGTACAAAATAAATTATAAATGGACTAATCCTTATCGCGTCCAGCAGCAGCTACTGTAATACTGTCGTAATTATTTGGATATTTATATTCGCTTTTTTATTAGTTAGAAGGGCCTCCATGCTACTAAATAATTCTAATTGATGAATTAATCCGGATCATTATTGTTCGAATTCTAATTTTTAAAATAACTGATATGATAAAATCCTTTTAGATTTATAGTGATTTTGCTGAACGCTGGGCTTATACTTTTCAAGATCCAGCTTCTGATTCTCTTTTTACTATTATAGATATGCATAGTTTTATATTTAGTTATTAATCATAGTGTCGTATTCCAGCTTATCCAGACGGTTATTCTGATAGGAATAATAATATGTCATTTGGTTTGCATAAATATTAACGATATAATCTCGACGGGTTGCGATTGCACCTGGACTATATATAGCTCGGCTACGGACGTGACTATAATTTTTTAATATCTATAACCTTTCTAAAAACAAATACAGATAAATATAGACATAATCATGTACTAATTAGATAATTTACTGGAAATTCTGCAGATAATTATTTTAAACAGTCAATTATCTTCATATAAGGCCGCTATTACGCCGATTATAAATGGGTAATAACATAATTTACTACTATTTATATTTATAGTTTCTTAAATCATAATGATCCCTGACATTGAAGATATTAAAGTCGTATATTATTGTGAATAAAGGCACGGTTAATCTGAAATGAGATTTTGCTAACGGCGAATTCTCCCCTGTATTAACAGAAGAGGAAATACCGAACTCACCCTTGTCTACAATGACATGTTCTCTATAATTGTCAGCAGCAAACTGATTAGCATCACATTCTTTCTCAAACGCGTGATCACTCTCAGTCAGAATGACTGCTGAACATAACAAAAGATCTTGAAGAGACAGCAATGAACGCGAGAAGGACCCACATCACAGCAGAAGTGCAAGAGAAGGCTATCATTGATGAATTGGGCAGGGCGGGTGCATTGATTCAGCACGGCGAGCACGAAGAGCTAGCAAGATTCAGGGAGATCACCGCTGCAATGGAAAGGGAGAAGCCGGCGTCTTCCCAGGAGATTTCACAATGGAAATCATGTGTGACTGCCCTGGAGGGAGAGCTTGCTGCTCTGAAACGACAGGCTGGTTATTCAGAAGCTGCAGCACCTGCGGTGCCAACATCAACGGGCAGCCCAATAAGCATCTCGTCGGCTATCAAGGGGATTGGTAGAATTACGAAGGTACATCAAACCAGTTCTCCAACCAGTTCCCTTGCATTGCTTAGCCTGCAGCAGCACCGTTGTACCGGCTATCCTTTTGGTGAAAGAGGTCATCCAGGGTATCTGCTTCCAGATGCATAAGATCAATGAGGTTATTTATGACCTTAAATTGCCGTCTCTTCCACCATCAATCAAGTACGTCAGCGTTTACTACAAAGTCCTCTCCCGAAATGAGTTCTTATGGCCCATATTTGTTGAATCTGACGACTGCTCAAGCCGAACGCAAACTTCAAGTAGCAGTCCTCGGAGCAGCTTTACTCTTCTTATGGTGCACATTTTGCTCGGAAACTGGATACGGCACAACAACTCGCTAAGTACGTCTGCCACTATCTATCGCATGTTCAGAGCATTAGTGGATGCATATCCTTCTGATTGGCTAAGGTTCTGGACGGCATACATCGGGCATCTTTCTTCCATAACACTCCCTGAGGTGGATTGGAAACCTTGGAAGACAGGTTTAGCCAAGGATTTCATGCTTTCAAATGACCACATCGATCCTTTCATCAGGACTGGTTGGCGAAGGACGTAACCAGTGGTGGATGGGACTCTGACGATATGAACCAGATACAGAAGCTGATTTGGGCTGTTCCACCTATCAACTGGTGATTGTTCAGTGGAGTTTTGTTTCTCTTTACGATAGTGTTTCTAAATAACACACTGTCCACACAGACACAAAGTGTTCATGTAAATATCCGTGTTCTAACTCAAGTTCAATCAATACTCTCCTGATGTTAAGTTCTGTGTATCCTTGGAGGGCTGACCCATTATTTTGGGCAATAGGCTCTTTCTCTTGGGCTTGAGAGCTTTTTATGCTATTGCTCGATTTATGTTTTGGGCAGTCATGCTGTTTATTTTCTTTATTGTCATTGTTGAATGTTCTTCTGTGTGGGAATATTCTGTGTGGGAATATTTAGTGCCGTGTGATAGTGGCCGGTTCCTTGAGACAGTGGAACAAACCAAACACTTCCACACCACAGGTATAAATAAAGGAGTCAGTGAAACAAGCCAAACACCCCCACACCACAGTCTTCCTGGTTACGCAATCCCTGCCTTGATTTGTATTAGCCACAGAGTGCTGTGCAACAAGGGAATTTTGCTTTATCACCACCCATATTCAACTGGGCCAGGAGTGTCGAAGTTTGGTTTGAGGGCGATGTAATTTGATCAGTTTAAGTGCTGCTGATCTGGGACTTGCGCTAGAGATAGTCCTCAGGTTGATCTGTGTATGTGCAGAGTTTCGTGTTTCTCCAATCGCGCTCTTGCACCACAGCCACCCGAAATCTCATATCGCCACAGGCTCTTTGAATTGTGCAAACAATTCAAATATACTGTCGTTTCGGCTTTTCTAACTAACCTGTGGCTACAGATTTATAGGAATATCTAATATAAACATTATTCTCTCGAATAGAGAGATATAGATCCCAGTGATCATTCACAATAACCATTGTGAGCAGAACATGAAGATTAGCAATAATCTTGTCTACAATGACATGTTCTCTATGAGAAATAAGTATGTAGTACCTTGCATTAATATCATACGAGATGTACTCGAGTATGATATAACTGTCAGCAGTAAACTGATTAGCATCACATTCTTTCTCAAACGCGTGATCACTCGCAGAACTCTACTAGATTCCAATGAGTAAAGGAGGATGTCTTCATGACCAATAGCTAGAAATGCCAGTTCTTTCATGTAATGTATGATTACGCATGAACCTGTCCCAGATGTCTCTGGTAAGGCTATTTCCCCTCAGTGTCGGTAGTGGATGAAGACTGGAGTCCGAAAAGGTACGAGGGTCCGTAGTTCAATTGTCTGCATCGTGATTTTTGCGACTAACCGGTTTAGTAAATCCTTGATTACGAGTTCGTCTGGTAAAGAGTTCAGTTTGAGTTCGAACAACTCAGTGAGGTCGGTCACAAACTGCTGAACGCTTTCTGCCGACTGACCGTTCGTACATTTCAGATCTACCAGCCGTTGCTCCCACATAGACGATTCGATCGGAGCTTGACCGCCAGCACTGAAAATTCTGCGAAGTCCATCGACTTTGCCTTTTGCTGACGCATAAGCTCTGACTCGATTCATGTCGCGTTTTGGGAAACATTCGCATAGAATTCCAACTGCGACGTTATTGTCCGCTTGTTGTGCACGGTAATCTTGCATCTCAGCACCATATTGCGTACGTAAGCGACTGTTGTGTGTGACGATCGCCAAATGTTCACGTAGTTCTGCTTCCCATTGTGCTTGTGCTTCGTTAGCAGCTCTGCCAGCAGCTCCGGCGATGACTATCGGACGCTGTGGGCGATTTCCTTCTGCTTCGTAATTCGGACTATCAGGAAGAGCCATTGGTTCTTGGAGAAGCATAGTGCCAGCGCCGCCACGTAAGTTTGCGTAAGTCTGCACTTGTTCCATGTACAGATCGAAATCCTGCAGCGTTTTACCGGTGAATGCCTTCGGCCGCGAAGATGTGGCGTCATTCGATCCTGAACCCATCTTGTCGTTGTTGTCCAAAGAAATGTGTTAAGCAACGATTCGTAACTATTGTGTTGAACAAAGCTGTGGTCTGGATCCTCAGGTGTTAAGTAAGTATTTCGATTGATGGACTTGGCCAATCCAGTCATTGATAGTACAAAAACACAAATGCCTGATATACAGAAATGTCACTCTTCGCCGAGCAACATTTCTAACTATTGAACTAAAGCATATAGATGATGATCCATTACGAGTTTGGATACCTCCGGTTATTTCTTCATGGGTTATATTTATTGCGGCCATAGGCATAGTAAACTGTCATTACTTTTCTATCATCCACTTGTAGAAGTGAAGCCCGGATCAGATCACAGCAAAGGTTTACATATGATTAACGCGTTCGCGGGAATCATGTGTGAGAACAATCCTGTTGAGGAGAGCTAGATCTCACGCACAGCTTAGCATGATTATGCTTCGCTACGCCTGTGAGAGGAAGAGTCAAACCTTATTGCTGCGATCCAGATCTTCCGGAAGGAAAAGCCAAAACGACAGTACACTTATTTAAGGAGCCTGTGGCGATACACACAAGGAGCATTCTCTTGCGCTAGCACTTGTGACTCGCAATCTTCTTTATTCACCTCTTAGCAACATTAACCCGTGAATTAACAACACACACAACCTGAGGATCCAGACCACAGCTTTGTTCAACAACAACAGTCGCTTACGTACGCAATATGGTGCTGAGATGCAAGATTACCGTGCACAACAAGCGGACAATAACGTCGCAGTTGGAATTCTATGCGAATGTTTCCCAAAACGCGACATGAATCGAGTCAGAGCTTATGCGTCAGCAAAAGGCAAAGTCGATGGACTTCGCAGAATTTTCAGTGCTGGCGGTCAAGCTCCGATCGAATCGTCTATGTGGGAGCAACGGCTGGTAGATCTGAAATGTACGAACGGTCAGTCGGCAGAAAGCGTTCAGCAGTTTGTGACCGACCTCACTGAGTTGTTCGAACTCAAACTGAACTCTTTACCGGACGAACTCGTAATCAAGGATTTACTAAACCGGTTAGTCGCAAAAATCACGATGCAGACAATTGAACTACGGACCCTTGTACCTTTTCTCGGAAAAATGATCACTTCTGCGTCTGTTGAACAAAGCTGTGGTCTGGATCCTCAGGTTGTGTGTGTTGCTAATTCACGGGTTAATGTTTCTAAGAGATGAATAAAGAAGATTGCGAGTCACAAGTACTAGCGCAAGAGAATGCTCCTTGTGTGTATCGCCACAGGCTCCTTAAATAAGTGTACTGTCGTTTTGGCTTTTCCTTCCGGAAGATCTGGATTGAAGCGATAAGGTTTGACTCTTCTTCTCACAGGCGTAGCGAAGCATAATCATGCTAAGCTGTGCGTGAGATCTAGCTCTCCTCAACAGGATTGTTCTCACACATGATTCCCACGAACGCGTTAATCATATGTAAACCTTTGCTGTGATCTGATCCGGGCTTCACTTCTACAAGTGGATGATAGAAAAGTAATGACAGTTTACTATACCTATGGCTGCAATAAATATAACCCATGAAGAAATAACCGGAGGTATCCAAACTCGTAATAGATCATCATCTATATGCTTTAGTTCAATAGTTAGAAATGTTGCTCAGTGAAGAGTGACATTTCTGTATATCGGGCGTTTGTGTTTTTGTACTATCAATGACTGGATTGGCCAAGTCCATCAATCGAAATACTTAACAGGAACCGGCGTTAATACAAGATCCAATTGATGCTGCAAATCCGAATGCTCCCCGACCATTCCACCAAAAGCCAACGCATTCCTTCGAAACAGTGTCAAATATCTTGACCGACCTCAACCAATTGGTCCAACTCAACGTCACCATGGATGCCGGTGGGCCAAATGGGACAAAGAAGGCCATGAAGGCAAAGGCGAAGAAAGCGAAGGCGAAAGCGAAAGCCAAGGTTGCGAAGTCGGAGGATATTTGTACCTTGCATCCAAACTCGTCTCACACCAATGCTCAATGCCGTAAGCAGGGTGCCTCGGGTGGCTCAAGCAGTAGCGGTGGGAGTAGCAGTTCCACTTGGACCAGGCAGTCGCAGGACTCCAGGTCGTCCACATCTTCTTCTGCAAAGAAGACAGATCTCACATACAACTTCTGTGGCAAACGAGGACACAAGCAGTCGGCGTGTAAACGCTATCTCACTGCAAAGAGTCTTTGTTTAGACACGGATTTTCGTGCATTCATTGCCAGCCGTGGCGATGCAGGTGATGATTCGTCGGAGGACGAGTCTACTGCCAAACCGGTGTTGACCAAGAAGGTAATCTTTGACCTTACCCAACCTACTTCTGTTGATGAAGATGCTGACACATACATCGGAAATATGTTTGTTGAACAAAGCTGTGGTCTGGATCCTCAGGTTGTGTGTGTTGCTAATTCACGGGTTAATGTTTCTAAGAGATGAATAAAGAAGATTGCGAGTCACAAGTACTAGCGCAAGAGAATGCTCCTTGTGTGTATCGCCACAGGCTCCTTAAATAAGTGTACTGTCGTTTTGGCTTTTCCTTCCGGAAGATCTGGATCGAAGCGATAAGGTTTGACTCTTCTTCTCACAGGCGTAGTGAAGCATAATCATGCTAAGCTGTGCGTGAGATCTAGCTCTCCTCAACAGGATTGTTCTCACACATGATTCCCACGAACGCGTTAATCATATGTAAACCTTTGCTGTGATCTGATCCGGGCTTCACTTCTACAAGTGGATGATAGAAAAGTAATGACAGTTTACTATACCTATGGCCGCAATAAATATAACCCATGAAGAAATACCCGGAGGTATCCAAACTCGTAATAGATCATCATCTATATGCTTTAGTTCAATAGTTAGAAATGTTGCTCAGTGAAGAGTGACATTTCTGTATATCGGGCGTTTGTGTTTTTGTACTATCAATGACTGGATTGGCCAAGTCCATCAATCGAAATACTTAACACACCCCCTCAGTCATTAGATAGGTACAACCGAGAGTATCACTCAACCGATCATAACTTTCTGTAAATGCTGAAGTTGATATTCTATTGAAATAAAGGTGAGTTGTATGGACATCGCCAGCCGGTCGTTCAAGATAGTATATTAAGTGAAGACTGACTGACTAGCCCCAACGAGCCCCTGTGTTTAAGGTATAATTTACTTCCAAGAGGTTTAGTTAAGATGTCCGCGATCATATCAGAAGTATCCATATGGTGTAACTCCTGATGTTTCTGTTCAACTTGGAGATTCACAAATCTCTCGCGAACGTCCATGTGTTTGGTCCGTTTGTTGTTGAACAGATTGTTTGCGATAGACTCGGTGGATTGATTGTCTTGCCATAAACGGAGCGGATTGAACGACGTAATTCCAATACCCGTCATAAGATTTTTCATCCACTTCATCTCACGCGATAGTTCGTTCAGCGCATACAGTTCGGCTTCCGACGACGAGGCTGCAATAGTCTGTTGTCGAATCGACTGCCAACTGATTGCCGCATTAGCGAACATTACTACGTAACCGGTTCGTGAGTATCTATCTGCATCGCCCGCCCAGTCTGCATCGGCATAACCTTGTGGGTTGTTAGCCGAATCAAACATGTAGAGACCGTCGGGTCTTAGCATCGGAGACGTGATACCAGTCCGTGTATAGTGTAAACCGTACTCCCAAGTACCGAGTAAATATCGTTGTAATCGATAGAGAGCCTTTGATTCTGACTGTCGAGGATCAATCTGATGTTGTGCCAAAATATTGACTGCGTATGAAATATCCGGTCGTGTCTTAGTCGCCACGTACGATATCTTCATTAACATTGATCGAAATTGTGTTGCCTCGGCATCGGACAGTGTTGGTGTGGTCTCATCAAAGATATATGATTTTGACATCGGTGTTTCGGTCGGTTTGATGTTGGTACCCCATAAATTCGCTTCTTCGAGAATCTTCTTTACGTACAATGCATTGCTAAGGAAATATCCTTCCGTTGTCTGCAATAACTCCATTTTCAGAATCCATTTCGCCTTCGAAGTACTGCCTACTGTGAACGAAGTTTCCAAATCGGTCTGAAACCGATGATATGCGTTTGGATCTGTGGAAAAATGTAGTATATCATCGACATGAACGGTAGTGTGTTCGCGGGTATTATTTGTTGGATTGTATCGCCAGAAATGACAGATGTCTGCAATATTCCGCACGAAACCAACACTGAGATATTGTTTCCAAAGAGTTTTGTACCATTCTCGAGCTGCCTGGTGTAGACCGTACAGACTTTTGATAAGTCTGCAGACGATGGGTCGATTCTGGAAATCTACTCGTCCGAAACCATGAGGGAGTTCGACGTAGTTCTCTTCTTCCAGTATTGCATTGAGATATGCACCCTTGATATCAAACTGGAATATGATCATGCCGGCTAATGCTGCTAATGCAATCAGAAAACGGATCGTGGACGTTTTCGTAACTGGAGAATAGGTTTCATCGAAATCCAATCCTTCAATCTGTGAAAATCCTCGTACGACCCAACGTGCTTTGAATCGAGTAATATTGCCATGTTCGTCAAGCTTATATGTGAAAACCCATTTGCCCGATAATAAATTCCGTCCATCAGGTAAAAACGTTTCGGCCCAAGTATTGTTGCCGACTAGTTGTGTAACTTCCTCCTTCATCGCCGCTAACCAGAATGGAGCCTCATCGGATCGTGATAAAGCCTCACGAAGAGTCTTTGGTGCAGTCCGTATATTTCCATTCGCAATTGGTTGTGTTGGATATGAGGAATCGGCCTTCAGGGTCCAATCGATATTAGGAATGGACCGGGTAAACAAGGAATTTTGTTTCCTTTTGGCGTTCGACAAATTTGCACTTGCTTGACGTTTTCGTTTTCTTGCTGCATACGCTTCGTCGACATCTTCTCCAATGAATTGAAGATCACTTTCGAGTTGTGCATCATATTCCTCTACAGGAGATACGGAAGACAAATTCGGAGATTCTTCAGTAATGGATTGTGGAGTCGATAAATCAGCATTTGGATCATAATCAGCATCGTCTGGGTCATCATCGTCTAGTCCATGTAAATGTTCAACAACATGCATGTCACCGGCTTCTTCTAAGCGGTAATATATGGGGTCGTCGTTTATATCCTCATCGATTTCTTCGTCTGCAACGGTAGAAATCGGGAAATTGTCTGAGACAAACTCAACAGTCGTCTCTTGCACCCCCTGATCCCCGGTTGGTATTTGATCAACATCGAAATATGTCCCGGCCTTCAGTGGATATTGTACCGTAAGATCGTCGAGTAACTGTCGGGTAGGATTATAACCAACAAAAACTCCCTCGTGGAACGTAACATGGAAGTATTCGCCTATTGTGTTTGTCCGAAAATTGAGTGCTATGACGATCTTCAGGTCTTCACCCTTGTATCCGAGAAACAGACCTAGTTCAGACTTGTCTCGGATTCTGCGCGCCAACCTTTGTTCGTGTGAGATCCACAAACTAACGAGTGTTCCAAAGGCGTGGATAGTTGCCAAATCTATCCGCTTGTCAAGGTAAGCACAGTACGGAATCGCATTCACAGCTGAATGGAAAGTAGCGTTCTTGACGACCGCAGCGTATAGGATGGAGAGTTGCACGAATTGAAGTGTTCGTGGTAGTCCAGCTTGTAGCAGCATCGCGTCCGACATATACTTGATCGATTGTATATTCCGCTCTGATAGACCATCGAGTTCCTTTACTGACGGAGGAGCTGGGTGGACGCGGATGCGAGGAATCTTGGTATTGCACCATTGGATCAACCGTTTAGTAATCAATTCTCCTGAATCGGAACGTAGTTCAGCAACGTGTAATGGGTGATTGCGATTTTCCACATCAGCGATATGTCGAATCATACTATCCACCGCATCACTCTTTCGATTCAGGAAGTAGATTGTGATGAAACGAGGTTGTTCGTCGACAATGATCTGCCAATATCTCTTCTTCTGTCCGTCGTAGATTAAACGTACGACATCGGAAAACAGACGGAAAAGTTTCCTCGGAGCTCGACTTATTGTAGAATAAATCGGCTTCTGCTTCAGCTTCGTGCGACTACAGACCAAACAATTCTGCATAATTGATTTGTTGACAAGATTGAATGCATCCGGTTCAACCTTGGGCATTTTGATGTTGAGCTTCTCTGCCGTTCGAAAGATTGTCCGTAAGTGGATGTGACCAAACTGCTGGTGTAACTTTGCAAGTTCGTGTACTGTCACTGGCGATAAGTTGGTGCTCACTCCAACTGTATCTTGAGATGCTCGTTGACATTCATCATCGTTCGTTTGACGAATGTTGTTGTCTGACATTACATCGAGACCCATCGCGTGAGAAGATCGTACACCGGACGTAAAGTCCATCGACTGATCGAGACCTTCTGCGGATACCGCTACTGCTTTAGCTCGTTGAGCAATCACATGCCGCGGTTGGTGAGTTCCGACGGTACTAACATCAGCATAGAGATAGTACAAATCTCTTTCCCGTCGCCCAATAATAACGTGTTCATCCGTATCACCATGCGTGAGGATAACCTTGTCTTTGGTGAAACTCACAATGTCTCCGGAGTCTCCAATGATACTACACACTGATGCAAGTGTGTCTTCGAGATCAGGAACATAAAGTGCGTTGTGTATTATCTTAATTCGCCCATTGGGTAAAACTACAGATACATCTCCAAAACCACAAACTGGAATTGTATGACTATCCGCTAGTTCCACCACGTCCTCGTCATTCGTATACGTCAGCGAACTAAAGGCATGACGATTAGGTGTCATCCAAACAGTTGCGCCTGTATCAAGCAAACCCACACGATCCTTTGCTTGAACATGTACACGGACAACCTTCTGTGCCGAGTGTGCGTTCACTATCGAAAACATATTTCCGATGTATGTGTCAGCATCTTTATCAACAGAAGTAGGTTGGGTAAGGTCAAAGATTACCTTCTTGGTCAACACCGGTTTGGCGGTAGATTCGTCCTCCGACGAATCATCACCTGCATCGCCACGGCTGGCAATGAATGCACGAAAATCCGTGTCTAAACAAAGACTCTTTGCAGTGAGATAGCGTTTACACGCCGACTGCTTGTGTCCTCGTTTGCCACAGAAATTGCATGTGAGATCTGTCTTCTTTGCAGAAGAAGATGTGGACGACCTGGAGTCCTGCGACTGCCTGGTCCGAGTGGAACTGCTACTCCCACCGCTACTGCCTGAGCCACCCGAGGCACCCTGCTTACGGCATTGAGCATTGGTGTGAGATGAGTTCGGATGCAAGGTACAAATATCCTCCGACTTCGCAACCTTGGCTTTCGCTTTCGCCTTTGCTTTCTTCGCCTTTGCCTTCATGGCCTTCTTTGTCCCATTCGGCCCACCGGCATCCATGGTGACGTTGAGTTGGACCAATTGGTTGAGGTCGGTCAAGATATTTGACACTGTTTCGAAGTAATGCGTTGGCTTTTGGTGGAATGGTCGCGGAGCATTCGGATTTGCAGCATCAATTGGATCTTGTATTAACGCCGGTTCCCATTCGGCATACGCAGAAGTGATCATTTTTCCGAGAAAAGGTACGAGGGTCCGTAGTTCAATTGTCTGCATCGTGATTTTTGCGACTAACCGGTTTAGTAGATCCTTGATTACGAGTTCGTCCGGTAAAGAGTTCAGTTTGAGTTCGAATAACTCAGTGAGGTCGGTCACAAACTGCTGAACGCTTTCTGCCGACTGACCGTTCGTACATTTCAGATCTACCAGCCGTTGCTCCCACATAGACGATTCGATCGGAGCTTGTCCGCCAGCACTGAAAATTCGGCGAAGTCCATCGACTTTGCCTTTTGCTGACGCATAAGCTCTGACTCGATTCATGTCGCGTTTTGGGAAACATTCGCATAGAATTCCAACTGCGACGTTATTGTCCGCTTGTTGTGCACGGTAATCTTGCATCTCAGCACGATATTGCGTACGTAAGTGACTGTTGTGTGTGACGATCGCCAAATGTTCACGTAGTTCTGCTTCCCATTGTGCTCGTGCTTCGTTAGCAGCTCCGCCAGCAGCTCCGGCGATGACTATCGGACGCTGTGGGCGATTTCCTTCCGCCTCGTAATTCGGATTATCAGGAAGAGCCATTGGTTCTTGGAGAAGCATAGTGCCAGCGCCGCCACGTAAGTTTGCGTAAGTCTGCACTTGTTCCATGTACAGATCGAAATCCTGCAGCGTTTTACCGGTGAATGGCTTCGGCCGCGAAGATGTGGCGTCATTCGATCCTGAACCCATCTTGTCGTTGTTGTCCAAAGAAATGTGTTAAGCAACGATTCGTAACTATTGTGTTGAACAAAGCTGTGGTCTGGATCCTCAGGTTGTGTGTGTTGCTAATTCACGGGTTAATGTTTCTAAGAGATGAATAAAGAAGATTGCGAGTCACAAGTACTAGCGCAAGAGAATGCTCCTTGTGTGTATCGCCACAGGCTCCTTAAATAAGTGTACTGTCGTTTTGGCTTTTCCTTCCGGAAGATCTGGATCGAAGCGATAAGGTTTGACTCTTCTTCTCACAGGCGTAGCGAAGCATAATCATGCTAAGCTATGCGTGAGATCTAGCTCTCTTCAACAGGATTGTTCTCACACATGATTCCCACGAACGCGTTAATCATATGTAAACCTTTGCTGTGATCTGATCCGGGCTTCACTTCTACAAGTGGATGATAGAAAAGTAATGACAGTTTACTATACCTATGGCCGCAATAAATATAACCCATGAAGAAATACCCGGAGGTATCCAAACTCGTAATAGATCATCATCTATATGCTTTAGTTCAATAGTTAGAAATGTTGCTCAGTGAAGAGTGACATTTCTGTATATCGGGCGTTTGTGTTTTTGTACTATCAATGACTGGATTGGCCAAGTCCATCAATCGAAATACTTAACAATATGTGCATGCATCAACACACCCCCGCAGTCAAAGCTGCGGTAGACAATGAGGATATTGGTATGAGCGTTGAGTCGCACGTCTGTTTGTTGGTAATGTATGTATTAGTCAACAAGGGTCAAATCAGATTGACGTGTAAGACCAAGTGCGCGTGTGAACTTTGAAAATAATTTGAATGTCAAGGGTTTTGTGAAAATATCAGCAATTTGGTTCTCAGTATCAATATCTCTGAGTTCCTGCTGCTTCTGCTCAATTTGAAGATTCACAAACTTTTCGCGAACATCCATGTGTTTAGTTCTGTGATCATTAAGCAGGTCATTGGCAATAGACTGCGTAGAGGTATTATCTTGCCAGAGGATCATGGGCTTACTTTTGCATGAAATACCAATGGTTGCCATGAGGTTTTTCATCCACTTCATCTCACGTGATAATTCATTCAATGCATATAACTCTGCTTCAGTGGAAGAGCAAGTTATAACCTGTTGCTTTGTAGACTGCCAGCAAACAGCTGCATTGGCAAACATTACAACATATCCTGTCCTGGAATTGCGAGCAGGATCATTTGCCCAGTCTGCATCAGCATATCCCATAGGGATGTGTTCATTTGATGCAAACTCATATACACCATCAGAATGTACGTTGGGAGTGGGTATGTTGTTGCGTGTGTAATGCAAACCATAGTCCCATGTTCCCAATAAGTAACGATGCAGGCGAGCTAGTGCCTTTTGTTCGCAAACTCGTGGTTCAACCTGATGTTGTGCCAAGACATTGACAGCATAAGATAAATCAGGTCTGGTCTTTGTAGCTAGGTACGAGATTTTAATGAGTTCCGAGCGAAAAATAGTTGCATCATTTTTGGATAAAATAGGCAAGCTTGTTTCATGTTTGTAGTGAGAAGAAATAGGTGTTTTGGCTGGTTTAAGATTGGATTCCCATAATTTCAATCTCTGCAATATTTCCTTTGCGTATTGAGCATTGGTTATGAAATAACAGTGAGTAGTTTTGATCAATTGCATTTTCAGAATCCATTTGGCTGTAGAGTGACTTCCAACCTTGAATGAGGAATTCAAGCCATCCATGAAGTCTTGGTAGCCATTTGGGTCTGGAGAGAAATGAAGAATATCATCTACATGAACAGTAGTGTGTTCACGTATTTTCACAGTGGAACTGTGAGTAGAGGATTTCATTTGCCAGAAATGACAAGCATCTGAAAGATCACGGATGTATCCCATGTCTTCATATTTTGCCCAGAGGCATTTGTACCATTCTCTAGCAGCTTGATGTAAACCATATAAGCTTTTGACAAGATAACAAACTAATGGATTGCCAGATTTGTCAGTCTCTGTAAATCCATGGGGCATTTCAACATAAACATCTTCCTCAAGTGATGCATTGAGATATGCTCCTGTAATGTCAAATTGATAGATGTGTAATTTGACAATTGCAGCAAGAGCAACTAGTAATCGAATTGTAGTGGTTTTCGCCACAGGAGAATAGGTTTTGTCGAAATCCATTCCCTGTATATGGGAGAACCCTCTAACTACCCATCGTGCCTTGAATCGGATGATGTTGCCATCTTCATCAAGTTTGTATGAATAAACCCATTTGCCTGTGAGAAGGTTGTTCCCATTTGGCAAGATGCGTTTGTTCCATGTTCCCAAATTGATAAGTTGTTGATTTTCTTCACACATGGCTGCAAGCCAGTATGGCCATTCATCAGGTCGCGACATAGCTTCCTGGACTGTTTTGGGAATACTTCTCAAGTGTCCTTGAGGTATAGGAATGTCCGGTGTACTCGATTTTGCTTTCTCATTTACATTGACATTCGGGATATTACGTCTCAACAAAGGATGTCTTCGCTGGGGATGAAATCTGTTTGTTGGAGTAACCATAGGTTGTTTGCCTTTAAGTTTGCGACGTTTGGCTTTGTGTGCAACAAATCCATAATCGTTGTCATCATCTTCACCAATCCATTGTAAATCTTCCAAATCATTTTGGGAATCATCTTCATTTTGTTCTTGTACGTGTTGTACAGAAAGTGGTACATAAGTGTCATCGTTCATGTTTAACGAATGGTTATAGTCGTTGGTGGTATCGTGCTCGTCATCAACATTTAAATCATGTTGGGACATAGGAGTAACATGCATTTGTGAGATATCCATTCGATGATAAAATCGTTGGTTGGGATCCAACTCCTCATCAGATGAGGTGTTAGCGCTATCATCAGAATCTGAGTCTGTAGTATTGTCATTATCGCTATTCATATCAGGTAAATTTGAAATATCAAAATGTTGACCCTGAGGAATAGGATAGTGTTTGGTGAGGTCATTTAAAGTTTGTGATGTTGGGTTTAAGCCAACAAATACTCCCTCATGAAAAGTAAAATGTAAATATTCGCTTATGCGTTTGGTATTAAGATTCAAAGCATGAATGATTTTCATATCTTCACCCTTATAACCCAGAAATAGTCCTAGCTCTGACTTCTCTGATACTTTGCGACTAGACCTTTGTTCTGGAGAGATCCAGAGACTAACCAGGGTACCAAAGGTGTGAATGATTGCCGGATCAATCAGCTTGTCAAAGTAAACAGTATGTGGTACATTCTTAGTTCTAGAATGGTAAACACAATTTTTGACAGTCGCAGCATAAAGGATGGCAAATTTGATGAACTGTAAAGTATGTGGAAGACCAGCTGTTTTCAGCATAGACTTGTACATCTCTTTCATTGAACGGACATTCCGTTCAGCAAGACCATTTAGCTCTTTGACTGATGCAGGTGAAGGATGGGCATGTGTATGCGTGGTCCTTGTTACTGCACCAAGTCAAGAATTGGTTTGACAATAGTTCTCCAGAATCGGATCTCACTTCATAGACGTGAAGTGGCAGAAATCTATTTTCAACATCTGCAATGTGTCTTAGCATACTATCAGAGGCTTCGCTCTTTCGTTGCAAGAAGTAGATTGTGATGTGAGAACTGTATTCATCTACGATAATCTGCCAGTGACCTATTGTTTTGCCATTTCTGACAATCGGTACTGCATCAGTATGTAGGCGATATAGTTTCCTCAGTGCTGGACTTAGCGTTGAGTAAATTGGAGTTTGTACAGCCTTAGTCTATTGCAAATTGTGCAGTTCTGTAAAATAGACGAGTTAACAAAATCAAGTGCATCACTCCTGACTTTGGGCAGTTTCTTTCCCAGAGAATGTAAAGTTTGCAGGATTTTCCGCAAATGTATGTGACCAAATTGCCGGTGTAATCTAGCTAATTTGTTGATGGTCACAGCTGAAACGTTGTTTACTCCATTATCAGCCATTGTTTGGGAGTATAGACTTAATGTTGCAGATGAAGCTCCGTCTAAAACTTCACCCCCGTAATTTCTAGTTTTGTTAGAATCTTTTGGGAAAACATTGTTGTCCTTCACTGTGTCAAACCTTACACCAGACGTGGTTGTCTGCTGCTCTTGGGCAGTGTTTGTAGTGGTACCAGGTAAAACATTCTGTTTGCCAACAGAGAGTGCAGAATTAGAAAGATTCGTCAAAATAGCTGCACCTATTTTGGAAGAGTGTTTAAGTAATGGATTAGTGGTATCCAAACTTCCATGAAGATAATATAAACCTCCACGTCTTAAACCAATGGTAACACATTGTTCAGTTCCTTTGTTTGACAAATAGACTTTGACTATATCACCTTCATCCCCGATGATGCTATAGACAGATATAAGTGTATCCTCTAAATCGGGAACAAAAAGTGCATTTTGAATGTGTTTTATTGAACCATTTGACAAAACAAGTGCAATATCTCCATAGCCTTTAATAGGAATGGGATGATTGTCTGCCAAGTAAACATCTCCTGCATCATTAACGTAAAATAAATTCTTGAATGCATGTCTGTCTGGAGTCATCCAAGCAGTAGCACCAGAGTCAATCAAACCGAGAGGTTTGGCATTTACGTGTAGATTGCAGTTGGTACTCTTCAATGCTGTGATAATAGAGGGATGTGTAAAATCCACAATATTATTAGCTTTGAAGATTGAAGAGAAGGATTTGATTGATTGAACCTTGCTGGAAGGTTCTGATTCCAGAGAATCGATATCCATGTTCTGGGATGTTGAGGAGGAAGCACGAGATGCTTTTATCTGTTTCCATTCCTCATCATTCAAACTTTTGGCTAGTTTGCGTTTCCTGCAGAAATTCTGCGTGTGGCCAGATTTGCCACAGAAATCGCAAGAGAATTTGTTGTTCTTCGCATCCTTTGATATTGATGCGGCACGATTGTTTGCAGTCTTACTGTTGGCATTTCCTTTATGTGAGGAAGCATGTTTCTCAATCAAATATTTGAGTTGTTTACACTCTGCAGAAGAATGAGAAGAGTTGGGATGTAAAACACAAACCTCATGAGCAGCATGAGCTTTCGGTAGTCTTTTGGTCTTTGCTCGCATGGCTTTGCCTTTGATTTGAGGTGAATCTGAAGGAGTGTAATCGCGAGTTACATCCATTTGAATGATTTCTCTCATCTCAGCAAGTAAGTTCTGCATTGTTCTCAGGTAACGGTGTTCTGATTGTATCTTCTGACCAGAATCATCCTCATCATCAAGTAGATCAGGTTCATACTTTGTGAAAGTGTCCATTGAGATGTCTCTGAGTAAAATCGAAAAGGATTGTAGATTGATATCAGGTTCACTGATCTTTGAGCAAACTCGAGTGAGAAGTTCGTGAATAACAGCTTCAGCCGGTTGGGTTGAAAGCTTTTCTTCGGTGAGTTGAATCAGCTCAGCAATGAATGATTTGACTTCAAGTGCATCTTCACCGTTGGAGCAAGCTAGAGCTTTGAAACGGTCTTCCCAATGGCGGCTCTCAAAAGTCTTCTGCCGTTTAGCTGCGTAAATTCCGCGTAAAGCAGCAACTCGATCAACGGCATTCTGATGTTTTTGTACTAAATTGATGTCGACCTCCGGAAAACAATCGGCAAGACAACTGTTTGCAATGTTGTTGTGTCCTTGAGATCGTTCGTACATCTGTAATTCAGCGCGATATTGTTGAACAAAGCTGTGGTCTGGATCCTCAGGTTGTGTGTGTTGTTAATTCACCGGTTAATGTTGCTAAGAGATGAATAAAGAAGATTGCGAGTCACAAGTGCTAGCGCAAGAGAATGCTCCTTGTGTGTATCGCCACAGGCTCCTTGAATAAGTGTACTGTCGTTTTGGCTTTTCCTTCCAGAAGATCTGGATCGCAGCGATAAGGTTTGACTCTTCTTCTCACAGGCGTAGCGAAGCATAATCATGCTAAGCTGTGCGTGAGATCTAGCTCTCCTCAACAGGATTGTTCTCACACACATGATTCCCACGAACGCGTTAATCAGATGTAAACCTTTGCTGTGATCTGATCCGGGGCTTCACTTCTACAAGTGGATGATAGAAAAGTAATGACAGTTTACTATACCTATGGCTGCAATAAATATATCCCATGAAGAAATAACCGGAGGTATCCAAACTCGTAATAGATCATCATCTATATGCTTTAGTTCAATAGTTAGAAATGTTGCTCGGTGAAGAGTGACATATCTGTATATCGGGCGTTTGTGTTTTTGTACTATCAATGACTGGATTGGCCAAGTCCATCAATTGAAGTACTTAACAGTTTGCACAATTCAAAGAGCCTGTGGCGATATGAGATTTTGGGTGGCTGTGGCGCAAGAGCGTGATTGGAGAAACATGAAACTCAGCACACTCACAGATCAACCTGAGGACTATCTCTAGCGCAAGTCCCAGATCAGCAGCACTTTAACTGATCAAATCACATCGCCCTCAAACCAAACTTCGACACAACAAAATGGGTTCAGGATCGAATGACGCCACATCTTTGCAGCCGAAGCCATTCACTGGTAAAACGCTGCAGGATTTCGATCTGTACATGGAACAAGTGCAGACTTACGCAAACTTACGTGGCGGCACTGGCACTATGCTTCTCCAAGAACCAATGGCTCTTCCTGATAGTCAGAATTAAGAAGCGGAAGGAAATCGCCCACAACGTCCAATAGTCATTGCCGGAGCTGCTGGCAGAACTGCTCATGAAGCACGAGCACAGTGGGAAGCAGAGCTACGTGAACATTTGGCGATCGTAACGCACAACAGTCGCTTACGTACGCAATATCATGCTGAGATGCAAGATTATCGTGCACAACAAGCAGACAATAACGTCGCTGTTGGAATTCTACAGGAATGTTTCCCGAAACGCGACATGAATCGAGTCAGAGCTTATGCGTCAGCAAGGGCAAAGTCGATGGACTTCGCTGAATTTTCAGTGCTGGTGGTCAAGCTCCGATCGAATCATCCAGGTGGGAACAGCGGTTGGTGGATCTGAAATGTACGAATGGTCAGTCGGCAGAAAGTGTTCAACAATTTGTGACCAATATTACTGAGTTGTTCGAACTCAAACTGAACACTTTGCCGGACGAACTTGTCATCAAAGATTTGCTGAACCGGTTGGTCGAGAAGATTACGATGCAGACAATCAAATTGCGGACTCTTGTACCTTTCCTTGGAAAGATGATCACTTCTGCGTATGCTGAATGGGAGCCGGCGTTAATACAAGACCCAATACTTGCATCAGTGTTTTGTATCATTTGCGACTCCAGGGACATTGTGAGTTTCACCAAAGACAAGGTTATCCTCACGCATGGCGATACCGATGAACATGTTATTATTGGGCGACGGGAAAGAGATTTGTACTATCTCTATGCTGATGTCAGTACCGTCAGAACTCACCGACCACCGCATGTGATTGCTCAACGAGCTAAGGCAGTAGCGGTGTCCGCAGAAGATCTCAATCAGTAGATGGACTTAACATCCGGTGTACGATCTTCTTACGCGATGGGTCTCGATGTAATGTCAGACAACAACATTCGTCGAACGAACAATGACGAATATCAACGAGCATCTCAAGATACAGTTGGAGTGAGCACCAACTTGTCGCCAGTGACAGTACACGAACTTGCAAAGTTACACCAGCAGTTTGGGCACATCCACTTACGGACGATCTTTCGAACGGCAGAGAAGCTCAACATCAAAATGCCCAAGGTTGAACCAGATGCATTCAATCTTGTCAACAAATCAATTATGCAGAATTGTTAGGTCTGTAGTCGCACTAAGCTGAAGCAGAAGCCAATTTATTCTACGATAAGTCGAACTCCGAGAAAACTTTTCTGTCTGTTTTCCGATGGCGTACGTTTAGTCTACGACGGACAGAAGAAGAGATATTGGCAGATCATTGTCGACAAACAACCTCGTTTCATCACAATGTACTTTTTGAATCGAAAGAGTGATGTGGTTGATAGTATGATTCGACATATCGCTGATGTGGAGAATCGCAATCACCCATTACACATTGCTGAACTACGTTCCGATTCAGGAAAATTGATTACTAAACGGTTGATCCAATGGTGCAATACAAAGATTCCTCGTATTTGCGTCCACCCAGCACCTCCGTCAGTAAAGGAACTCGATGGTCTGTCAGAGAGGAATATACAGTCGATCAAGTATATGTCAGACGCAATGCTGCTACAAGCTGGACTGCCACAAACACTTCAATTCGTGCAACTTTCCATCCTATACACTGCGGTCGTCAAGAAGGCTACTTTCCATTCAGCTGTGAATGTGATTCCGTACTGTGCTTACAGTCAGATCCAATGGGTGTTTGTCGCTCCCACGATACAGCTACCTCTGTTCCATGGATCTCATCACCAGTATGTCGGACGACTGGAGTAGCTAATTTCTATGTCATTCAACAGTATTAGTGACGAGAAGGACACAACAATATTGCGAACAGTTGTCTTGCCAATCTTTTTCTGGAGGCTGACATCAATTTAGTGCAGAAACACCCGAATGCCATCAATCGAGTTGCTACTTTGCACGGCATCTAAGCTGCAAAAAGACAGAAGACTTCTGAAAACCGTCATTGGGAGGACTGTTTCAAAGCTTTGGCTTGCTCAGGTGGAGAGGATGACTTGAAGTTAAATCCTTCATTACTGAGCTAATGCACCTCACTGAAGAGAAAATTTCAACTGGACCAGCTGACCCAGTTATGCAGGATTTTCAAACTCGAATTTGCTCAAAGATTGGTGACCTGACATCAGTTTACAATCATTTTCGCATTTTCTCAAGGAGTCGCTGAAGAAGAAGAGAGATACGTTCTTGGCGAAAACTGATCGAACGACATGTTCACATTCTAAGCAGCACTTTTGTCCTTTCAACATAATAATGAAACTAATATCACCAATGACACACCAGTTTGTCTTGCCATGTTAATTTCTTTCATTAACGACATAGAAATCAAATAATGCTGCTAGTTAAGCAAATGGCAGTCCAGCAAATATGCTGCTTGCTTGATTTGACTTAAAACGAATGCTCTGCAACAACCGCGACAGGTTTGCTGTCGTTGTGAGCGCTTGCCCACACGGCATCGAGAACAGCGTGGATGGCGTAACTCTCGCGAGCGAGCACTTTCCAGTCCTTTTCTCCCGCAACACATTCGTGGAAGCCCTGAATATTATCGGAAGGTTAACCAGGATTGAGAAACAGAATGATTCCGATTGACATACGCGAATGTAATATTCACATTGGTTTTTGTCAACTTCTACACCGATTTCCTCGAGTTTAGTTCCGTCGCCACCGTTCTGAAGGAACACCTTGCTGAACGTCTCTTTTCCCTCAGAAGCACGACCCGCGTAAGGGTGGTAGCAGTCCGGGATCCTGATAAGACCGAGTTCGCCAGTAATGGTTGCAGATTGGTCGAAGGCAGAGTTGAACGAAATGTCAAAGGTCGCCGAGCGGCCCTGGGAGTAGATCAGAGTCCCACTCAGCTGTGTTACAGCACCAGTAACCGGGTGAGTTGCTGTCGTGACTGCGACGGCCTTTGAAGTTTTACCAGGCGAGTCAGATTGATTCTTGATCATTGGTGCAAATATACCTTTTCGGGAAGCTCAAAGTCGTATGCAATGAGCGACGTCCGGACTGTGTACCATCCTGTTTGAAGTCGTAAGACATAGCTTTCCGCCAAAACATCAAAACCAACCAATATCACCGAGTGCTGCAAGAGGTTCGACGTCTGGTTGCACACGAATGTTGTCCGCACCCATGTCGGGCGACGAGAAGGTGAAACGAGCCATGACGTTGCGCACGCGCCCAATCTTTGATGTCGCTCCGTCCTCCTTAGGGTGAAGTAAGTTGCGGATGAATGCGGTTCGCGGGTGGTGCGCAAACCATGTCCCGTCCTGCACGGATATCATTTCAACTGCGAAATTAATCGGAAACGAGTGCAAGATTTCTTACTACAAACACAACCCCCTCCTCGATGCACGCCTCGATCATTTTTGCAACAATGGCACGATTCTCAGCGACGGGCTTCTCGCACAGCACATGCTTCTTGTGCTGTGCCATGCACGAAGAAATTCACACTGTTAGCGTCCAGAAATGCTCAAAAGAGACATCCGTTTGTGCACCTGCGCAGCTTTGATGGTTATCTCTTCATGCCAGCAAGCGGGGAGCGCAATGTATACAGCATCGACATCCGCATCTGAAATGACTTCCTCGTAAGAGCCATAGGCTTGGGGAATGCTATGCTTTTTGGCAAACTCTTGGGCTTTGGCTAGGTTCCTTGATCCTATGGCCACAACTTGACCATCAGCTGGACGGATTCCTTGCTACATTTACAAGCGTTAGAAAAGTTTACGTCAAGATGAGCGCGCCAGACCCACCTCGATGACTGGGTTTGCGATTCCAGCGGTGCCGACGATTCCCCAACGAATACCTGGAGCCATTTTGAGATTGAGATCAGGAAGCGTGTCACGTGTGCGATCAGCATTGGGGATCAGAATCAGAAAGAAATTATAGATCTGGTTGAAGACGAAGTTTGGGGTTTGGAGAGGGGGATTGGTGGGTTTTGTCAGAAATTTCATTTCTTCTGTTCTTCCATGGCGAGCATCCCGATGTATTAAAGTTTCGAACCTGAACGTTAAGTAACTAAACGTTTATGAAGTTAAGAGACCAGCAGTTCCTCTTGCAAGATCCGTTCTTGTGGACGATATCCTTGATGACGTGCTCATACCCAAAGGTTCGCATGTATGCATCAATCGTCAAACCCAGTACTGGTTCTAACCAGTTCGAAGCGTTCAGCCCCGAACGGTTCATCCACTTCACAGAGAAGCAAACAAGTGCCGACACAAATTCTGCGGAGTCGTTGCCGGATGACGACCCGAACATTGCGCATTGTGGATATGGCCGCCGCAGTTGCCTTGCCCTAAGAAATGGCCTTGGATGTGTTTGTTCTGTCACTTTTCACTTTGATATTCAAAGCACCGGAGTTGGGGAGTTGAGGGGCCGCTGGTTGGAAAGCTTGGAACGCTTTTGCAATCACCACCGTTCACTATTGTTCGTAAAGGAACGAGAGAAGAAGAAATAATCCTCACTGACTTGTGCAATTCCTTAAACCACTTGGTGAAGATATAACTTCTTGGAGGGAACAAATTTTATTCAATTGGCGCCATTTTGCATTTTTGTGTGATCAGCACCAACATTCCTCCGTCCGTTGCACAAAGGAGGACTGTGCATTCTAATATCATGGATCTCACACAGCTAGTGACCTATGGATTGACTGGGTTCTTAGCGTTCTTGATCTTTTCGGTCATCCAGCAACGTCTCGCTTCTCCGAAACGACCTCTTCATTTCCCAATCATCGGACACATCTATCTTATCGCCGACCCCGACAACCTTCATTTCGTTTTTGCCAAGCTCGCTGCGAAATATGGGGAGGTGATTCGCCTGAACCTCATGGGTGTGACCTGGAATCTCATTTCAAGCCCTGATGCCGCAAAATTGACAACTGTTGGGTACCGCTCCAATCTGTACTCCCCAAGGCCAGTGAGTCCCGTAAGCTCTGAATAAATTCCTTTTGAGCTCGATTTTTACAAAAATTTAGTTTGCTGAACAGTTTCTTTTTGTCGACGGGCAAGAGGACATGGCATTCGGGAGTAACGTTGAGATATGGAAGAGCTACAAGAAGTTGATACATCCTTTGCTCTCGGCAACTGCGGTTAAAGATTATGACAGAGTCTTGGGTTCTGGAACATCCTCTGTGAAAGAGATCTTAAGGCAGCAAGGCAGCGGTCCGGTAAGGGTCTTCGATTTTCAACAAATCTTAGATCTGTAATATTAACCCCAACAAATCAATCAGTTTGATCCAAATAACATTTCGCGAAGCTTCCCATTCAATGTAATGCTCACCATCCTATTCGGGAAAATCTACGAAGCATCCGACCCTCTCTTCGTCGAGCTCATTGTTCTAGTCAAAGGAATACTTGACGAATCAATGGTTGGAATCGTCACCGATTTTGCTCCGATCCTTCGGTACCTCCCCTTGCCTACGTGGAGCAGGCTGAGAGGATGGATCAAACGCAGGGACTCCTGGTTCCGGCGAGAGCTCGGTGATCTGAAACTTCGCCTAGCATCTTCCCATCCTGCTACTGTTGAGTCTGCTCGCAACTCTTTCTTCGGGAAGCTTTACTTGACGATGGAAAATGATCCGACATCCAGAATGAGCGAAGCCGCTGTCATGATGATACTTCATGACTTGCTGTTGGCGGGAATTGGTGCGTTATAGATATCCACATCTTAAATTTCCACTTACAATTCTGTAAACTAGATACTACTGCTACATCGATCATCTTCTTCTTTGCGTACATGGCAAACCATCCACATGTCCTGAAGAAAATGCAGGACGAGTTGGATGTTGTTGTTCCCAACGAAAGGGACCCGAATTTTGAGGATGCACTGAATTTACCTTACGTGAATGCGGTTATCAATGAGGTAGTGTCTGTCTGTTAATCACTTAATGTGTGTCAATTTAACAGTTCTTTAGATGCTTCGAGTAAGGCCCCCTGCAGCAATAAGTTTACCGCACACTGTCTTGGAGAATGATGTTCTCAACGATGTACTCATAACCAAAGGGTCACACATCTTTTACAACATCTGGTATATCCATCGACACCCCAATCACTGGTCCGAGCCCATCGAAGCGTTTGACCCGGACCGGTTCATCCGTTTCGCAGAAAAACAGAAAGAGGCTGAAGCGAGCGGAAACGCTGATGCTCCGCTTAAAGATGACCCTGCCAATCTTGGAGTATTCGGATTTGGGCGCCGCATATGTCCCGGACAGTTCCTTGCGCGCCGCGAGCTTTTCATATTCTTTTCCACTGTCGCGAAAGAATTTGACATCGAGAAGCCGCCTGAAGTTGAGTGGGTTGAGGACGGCGGGAGGGTTGGAACAACTTTGCAACCACTGCCATTCAAAATCGTTCTCAAAGAGCGGAAGAGGAGGGTTTGATTGCTTGATGCAGCTGTATATTTCATGTTGGGTGAAGTTCTAGTGCGTTATGCCTGTTTTTTGTAGTTCGATTGTTCGCCATTTGCTTCCCAAAGGGAAAGACCTCTATTGCTGCACAGTTATTGCTCTTCGTTGTATTTGCCGCAGCTAAAATAGTGGGTTTGAAACTCGAAGCTTGGAGCCAACGAGAGTTATGACCCGTATATCTCGTCTCGAGCATGATTCCTGGAATATTCAGACGACACTTCTGATCACAGCAAGTGCTATGCTTCTTTTCTCTGGTGATTCATCTCGGTATGCCATAAGCGCAGTCCTTGACTTCCGTGCTTAATAATATTAATTTCTTCTGTGGTGTTTTGGATTGGATCTGATCATCAAGGTGGCTTGAAATCTTCACAGCAAATGACAACTCAACAGGAAGTCGCCGTACCGGGCGTGCGCTCTCGCTCTCGCAGCAAGAATCTGAAGCCTTTCCAGTCATCGGATATCAGAGTATTGCTACTTGAAGGTGCTTTGCTCAGCATGACCAAAGAATTTGGACACTAAAAGGTTTTTAGGACCGAGCAAAACTGGAGTCAAATTGCTTCAGCAGGCTGGTTACCAGGTTGAATACTTCACCAAGGCCCTTCCAAAAGAACAGCTGATTGAAAAGATCCGAGATGTGCACGTTGTTGGAATTAGGTTTGTGATTAATCTGCCAGCATTTCAATGGTTGTTCTAACATGATTTCCATTAATCAGGAGCAAGACCATGCTGACTGAGGAAGTTCTCAAAGAAGCGCAGAAACTTTTAGTTATTGGATGCTTCTGCATTGGTACAAATCAAGTTGATTTATCGTTCGCCACTTCCAGGGGTGTAAGTTCTTCGACCACGCTTTTAGGTTCATGGTTGGCTAACTTTGTATTCAAAGATCGCTGTTTTTAACTCGCCTTTCAGCAACTCTCGCAGTGTGGCGGAGCTTGTACTAGCCGAAGTCATTGCGTTAGCAAGGAAAGTTGGGGACCTAAACACTGCAATGCACCAAGGAAAATGGGTCAAGGTTAGAATGCATGTCTCTTACATATTATCAGAATCTGATGCTGAAATTGCTTCAAATTTTGTAGCCAACAGAGGCCCACGAGCTTCGAGGCAAAACACTTGGTTGGTTTGCTTGATCAATATTTATCACTAAGCTCAACCCACAAATACCTTCAGGAATCGTCGGCTACGGTCACATTGGATCCCAGCTCTCTGTCCTCGCCGACGCCTTCGGAATCCACGTTATCTTCTTCGATGTAATACAGATCATGCCGCTTGGAACAGCGAAACAAGTCCCGAGTCTCGAATACCTTCTCAAAGCTGCAGATTTCGTCACTCTGCATGTTCCCGAAACGCCCGGAACCAAGAACATGATTGGCGAAAAGGAACTTGCGATAATGAAGAAGGGTAGCTATTTGATCAACGCCAGCCGCGGTACTGTGGTGAGCGCCAATTTAATTTGAATTGTTTAAGCACATTTTTCTAAGCGGATCCTCTCAGGTCGACATCCCTGCCCTCAAGGCCGCCCTCAAGTCAGGACACTTAGGCGGTGCTGCAGTGGTGAGTTTGGTGCTAGGAAACACTGATTTATATTTCAACGTGCACTTCAGGATGTATTTCCAACGGAGCCATTTGCCAACGGGAAGAACTTTGAGAACGAACTTCAGGGATGTGACAATACAATCTTGACCCCACACATTGGTATGACTCTTAAATGGTATCCAAGGACGGGTACTTATGTGAAATTACACAGGTGGCTCGACAGAGGAAGCACAGTCCTCCATCGGTGTAGAAGTGGCTGCAGCCCTCATCAAATACGTTAGCACCGGAAGCACCCTCGCCGCCGTTAATTTCCCCGAAGCCGACCTTCGCATGCCAACCGCAGAAGATCACAAGACCGTCCGCATCCTTAACACGCACCAGAATGTTCCCGGCGTGCTTAAACAGATCAACAAGATCTTGTCCGAGTACAACATCGAGAAGCAGATCTGTGACTCAAGAGATACTATTGGATATCTTATGGCGGACGTGAGCGTCGAGAATGAGGCGGAGTTGAAAAGAATCCATGAGGGGATCGGAAGCATTCGGGAGAGTATCACTACTCGTATTTTGTTTTGATTAAATGGGAGAATGTATGTCCCAGGAAAATATTTGGTCGGACGCGACCCAAGTAAATCGAGGAGGTACCCGTATCCAATCCAGCCTTGTGCTCTGTACCATCAAAATCACTCCACACCACAGCCACACCTCAACCTCGGTAAATGTCCAACCAGCTTCCCAAACGTGGCCGTGGTCGTCCACCAAAATCGTCTTCCGCGTCAACCACCACCTCGTCGGCCGCTGCTCCTCCTCCGCCATCAGCGCAACCGCAACACCAAGTTGCAAATCCTCAGATTCCGCCTACCCCTGCCGCTCCAACCCCAACTTCAACCGCAATGGCCACTCCAGTCCCAAATCTTCCCGTTCAAAGCCCTTTTACAACCCCGTTGCCACCTGCAGCTGACCCGAACCTTGCCGCGACAATCGCAGCACAGCTACAGGCTTTTGCCACTTCGTCAGGATTTCAGTACAGTGGTTCGGGATCTTACCTCCAACAGCTCTACAGCCAGCTGTACTCTCAGCAGTTCATGACACCGTCACAAAGTGCTGAAACTGTAAATGCTGGATCTTCAAATCAGATTGGGGACCAGACCGCAAACCCAAAAGCTGCAACCCCAATTCCAACTACTCCTGCCAGCATTCTCAAAGCGCCGACGCAAATCCAACTCCACGCCGGAGCACAGACTCCTCCAATTCCTGGCCAAACTGTCCCGCTTCCTGGAAGCGTTCTGCCTTTCATTACTGGAACCCCTGGAGCCCTAACGAACATTATCAGCAGCCTAGTCGCGTCGCAAGTTCGGCCTGGTTCACCGTTACGTAGGTTAAATCATCACACTCTTATTGTTTACACTCATGTTGTCACAGCGTCTTCACCCTTGGCCCGACCTCCATTATCCACATCTGCTTCAGCAACAGGATCAAAGCTTCCAGGAAAGCCGAAGAAGCCTTTGCAAACTGGTAAAACCCCTTCTCTACAAGATGACTCACTTTTGACCCTCGTTCCCGTTTATTAGCACGGTCATTCCCGATCCCTTTCAGACCTCCACTTCCTCGTAAGCCAATATTGGTAATTCCTTCATTTTATGCTGTATTGATGATGTATTCTGGTTTCAGCCATACCATCTCCTGCGATTCCACGAATTGAGCCGTTACCTGAGCCTGATCTTCCGAGTAGGTATCTTCCGGTTCTCGTGGGTTTTCTGCGCTAACTTCTTTCCGTTGTCCTTCAGTTGTTCATATGGATATGGAAAAGCTAAACATCCAATGGTCGAAGGAAGAATTGGATGCCAGCCGCGAAATTCGCCGACGGTAAGCTGAATAACTCTCTTTGTATTAATCTGTCATAATGCTCTTCCCCTCGATAACAGTATTGATCTCAGACTTGAACAAGATGTCGCTGCACTGGACTTTCCGGATCTTCGCCCATTCACTTCGGAGTCTGATTTCTTGGCTAGATTGATGCGTTATCATGTTTGGAAATATTCTGCTAAAGATATTGATAACTTGATTAAGCGACGCACCGGTTTGTTCAGTCACATTGGTATTTTTACTTGCTTTGCTGACTATTTAATCCAGCACGTATTTCGAAGCCGTTAGTGTCAAGAGCGCGATCCATTTTTGGGCGGTTTGCTGGATACAAGGTTGAGGAAGAAAAGGTACAGCTAGTGAATGAATGCTACTTTCGACACTGAACATATTAGCGCTTCCAGAGAAAGTTGAATCGACAGTTACAACTTGCTCAAGCACTCTCGGAATACCTCTGAGATAATTTTGTTTTAAAATTGTGCAATTTTTCTACAGCCAAAACTTGGTCTTGAAGAATGCCACCATGTCAGGATGATCTGTTGGTTTCCTGTTGATACCAGCGAACACCTGCATTAACATCTTATTCTGGCCTCCGGAGTCCAAAATGTCGATATACTTTTGAACATTCGTTACTCCTCCGTGTCTTCCAAGATGTATTAACCCTTGCGCGAGCTTTGGTTCGCTAAATAGCTTCTCCTTCATGAGTACTCGAACAAGCTCTCCAATCACAAAAAGATCTTCCTGTGTTGCGTCGTTCTCTGGCATTGGAAACAGTTTGTAGACGTCTGCGGCTGCCGAAACGGAAACCCAATGCTCGAGAATGCCCGCGAGCTCAGTGTATGCATCGTGAGAAATATGGTTGTCAGCGTCTTGCAGCGACATAGCTTGGCGGTACCAGTTCGAAATCTCTTCTACAAGTTGCGGCATAACATCACCTTCAGGTCCCGGTACAGTCCCATATGAAGTCCTAGCTATCTCTTTTTGGCGCTCAAGTAGACTCAACCGACGCATCAGAGTGCGTGCCAAACCCAGGCGCGGTGCGGCTGTTTTCGGCCAAATTTTTGACGGCTCTTGCGTAGGCTGTGGGGTTTCTGAAGTGTTCTGCGCAGGAGGCGCACTGAGAGGCCGAGCTGCTGGCTTCGCGCTTGCTGGTCGAGATGTGGTGCTCGCCGTAGGCTTCACCGCTGGTTGGACCGGTCCACTTTTCCCTGAAGGTTTTGTTGCGTAAGCCGCGCGAAGCGCTGCTTGTCGCGTGTCCTTGCCCGGAGCACTATCGATGTCCTTCTCCTTAGCGATCCCAGGCTTCTTTGACGGGGATTTTGTCGCAGCCGGCGCTCCGTGTGGAGTTGTAGCCGTGTGCTTTGTATCGCTTGTGGGAATATTGGGCTTGGCTGTAGGAACGACTGCTTTCGTTGGGCTGCTTGTTTTAGATGTCGTGGAATGGCCACTCCCTCCTCCAATCGCAGGTTTGTGAGCTAATGACTGCGAACTGCCCTTTGGATCGTCAGCTTTTGTGCTTTGCTCTGCGGAATCTTGGGCATGTTCTGCAGGCTTTTTGGAAGCTACGGAATGGTCATTTTGAGATCCCTTCAGCTTATCAGACCCCTGACTCGGCTTTGCTCCAGATAATTTGGCTACTGGCTTGGCTTTAGCAGCTGCAGGGGCAATTGATTTTGACTGGACTCCAGTCTTTGGTGTGGGCTGATTAGTGGCAGGCTTAACGGCAGTTGGCTTCACAACTTTTTCGGGGAGCTTTGGATTTGCCGTCCTTCCTTGCTGTTTCAACGCACTGTCAGGTCGAGGCTGTCTAGTCTTCGCGGCTGATGCCAAGAATGTACACCATTCCTCATACGTCGTCCACCACGACTGTGACTTTAGTTTCTGTAAAGCGAAATGCTCGGGTGCTATTTCGTTCGCAGACTGAGCATCTTCAATCGCGATGGCTGCTCGAAACGTTCCATCCACCTCCCCCAGCTTCCGCCCCAGCAATCCCTCGTCTGATTCTCCGAACTTCCATTCTTCGTCATCTATCAGCTCACTTACTTCGAACTGAGCATTCCCAAGTACCGACAGTGCTCGCGGATCTTGTGGAGAAAAGAATGCCAAGCTGCGCGAAACATCCTCGAATATGTTTACTGCGTTTGGGGGTACTTGTGGCGTTGGAAGATGAAGCTGAAGGGGAATCGCCGATGCGTTTCCCGCTGTCGACCACTCCGATATTCTTCGCATCAGTGCAGGAATATTCTGTAACACTTTTCTTCCCTTTTCGGAAGTTCCATCGGATTTGCTCGCCTGTGAGATCACAGAGTACTCGCGTAAAATTAGAAGTACCTCCCGCGCCATCCTTGCGACCACTGGAGAAACTTCCGTGGCTTTGTGTAGGCGAGCTTTTTTCATAGCACTCATCATTTCATCTGGGAGAATCTCGAGACCTGCAGCGAGTACTTCAAGTGCTTCAGTTAGCCTTCCGGATTTGGCGTGAGCCCGAGCCAATGCAACATGCACGGCAGGCACTGATGTATTTGAGTAGGAACTGAAGTTGTCAATCAAGAGAGAGGATTTCTGTTGCTCTTTCTGTGTTCTGTAACCATGATCTGACCATCTCGAGAATTTGATGGACTCGAATGCACTGTGAAGGTAAGCACCAGCATTGTTACTTGAGTGACTGGGGGCATCCTCGAGTACAAGTGCTATTCCGAGATGCAACCGAGCCCCCGTATGCGTTGGCCTGCGACTCACCGCGCATTGGAGGTATTTTCTCGCTTCTTTAATCTGGCCATGAAGGAGAAGCATACGTCCATATCGCCAAATAGCACCGGTACTCTGATCGCTGATTGACAGTGCGTCACTATACTTCATCATGGCCTTGATCATCGTGTTTCCATCCTGGAGTCCCTTCCATCCCGCTGCGGATTCCAGATCTCCCACATGCGCACCTTTGGCTCGAACCTGTTTCAACTTGAAAATATAGAGATTCTGAACTTCCGCCGCCTAGTGTACAATAAATTAAGGAATATGTAATAAAGTAGTGTCAAACAGTAAAATGACCTGATCCGACATGCCTTGCCCAAGAAGGCGATGGTATTCAGCTTCGATTGCTCGAAGTTTAGCAATATCGCTGGAACTCGAAGGTACCCCAAGATGCTCCAACAGCCCCTTCACTTCATCCGCCATTGCGCTTTCAGCTGCAAGGTCATTCTCATTTGTCTTATCGGTTACCGCACGGCGCAACGGCGTCAACTCGACTTGCAAGGACCATTCCTCCATGGCTAGACCAAGCAGTAGATGCAGAAGCGGATCCAGTTGACCTTTAACGCTCCCAAGCTGGTAATTCTTGATACAGGCAGCTGCTCTATGTTTGATACAGATCTCTAGAGCCTGCATGTCAGGCCCGGCTTTCGCCTCCAGACTGGACACGTAACCGGTTATTGCGTTATCCCCACGTTTGACGAGAGTTTCCACATCCAGCTTCAGCAAATCATTGTTCACAAGTGCATTTTCCCAGGGTGCTGGTCCGTTCCACTTTGCATGATCTGCC
Organism: Cladochytrium replicatum; assembly: GCA_025526935.1. Classification (NCBI taxonomy): domain Eukaryota; kingdom Fungi; phylum Chytridiomycota; class Chytridiomycetes; order Cladochytriales; family Cladochytriaceae; genus Cladochytrium; species Cladochytrium replicatum. The sequence continues at coordinate 95,458 of JAHLKD010000079.1, read as the reverse complement.
TGGGAAACTGAGATCGCTTTGTCAGATTTTGAGCACATCGGATCATGAAGTGTTGCCTTTTCCGCCTTCGGTACTTTCCTCCCACACTCGCAGGTTACTGTGCATCCGCCGGTGTGATCGCCTTTTGACCAGCTGCAGCAATCGTCACACCATCGAAGTGACGCCGAACATTCCGAAGCATGAGATGCCATCGCTGATATATTAGCTCGGGTTCCACAACCAAGCGGGCAAACGACGATGACTGTCTCAGAGATTTCTCTCTCTATTGAGGCGTTTGGTTCATTGAGTGGATCGTTGGACCACTTCTCTGTGCAGAGAGGACATCGATAGTCAAGTTGGTTGGAAGATGAAGACGCAACGGTGACTTTGAAGAGCGAGAAGCAGGATAAACAAAATGTGTGGGGGCATCGTGGAGCGCCGTTGTATACTCGTGGGCGAAATATTACGCATCGACACAGGGAACATTCTGGAATGTTAGAGTTTGCTTCTACAAGCTTGGACGTCAATCCGAAACCTCCAGGCTTTTCTGTGGTAGAGATTATCACGTTGAGTCATTCTTACAATTTTGGGTTTGTTCTCGTACTGCACCTTTTCGAGCTGTAATTATATACTTTGTCTGTGAGCCTTTTGCGCTGGAGACCGAAACTACTATTTGTGTGTCACCGCAAAACAACCGAACATCCCAGCCCCCGTTGGCGCTCCTAGTTACCGATGTTGGTGCCGTCAATGAAACAACTGCTTTGGAGTTCGTCGGATCAGCAGTGAATTGAACCGAGTTTGCTGTCCAATCTTGGCAAAAATCAACCAACATATTCCAACACTGTATTCAAATTGAACATACCAGCGAGCAAAACGTACTCCGTTTGTTTCCTCTCAAAATTACGATCCAAGACACCCTCAGAGAAAGTAATGGACTTTAAAGACGTGTCGGTCGCTGCTTAGTCGATCAGCATATCAAACATCCAGAAAGGTACAGTCAATCCACCTGATGGTCTGAAGATCCTCACGATATATCTGGAGCTCGATGTTCCATCAGGCGCATCTACTTTAACCACAACCTCATTTTCTGTGTTCTCACGAAGCAAAACAGATCCTCCTGGCCCATTGTTATTCTGGATTTGTGCAAAAGCATCTGATTCGGTGCACGTTGGTTGCACCTTCACTCCTATATCCCCGAGTTAATAGAGTAGTTCATGCTTTCAAACACTTGTGTCACCATCCGCATCAGAGGAAACAATGGCTGCGTATTCGAAAACTGTGCGGGAGAAAGGAGGATGTAGCTCCACCACCTCGTTCGTTGGGTTAACGACCAATTTTAAGGATTTCAGGGAAGAGTCGTCCATGTTACACCAAATGGTAAATGGTTTGAAGATCTGCCCAATCGTTGATTCAATATAAGTGACTCAATCCTTGGTTTGTTAGATTAAACTACGTTTACGCCAACCTTTCTCTACAACAGAAGTATATTTTTGGGTATGATGTCCAAAATCCATCCATCGAATACAAATCAATGGACGGTTTTAATTGAGAAAACGGGATGGAAGAAGATTCATCCAGAAAATGATAGGAAGGAAAAACAAAGGAAAATTGCTTTTGTTCCGAGCCTTGTCAAAATACGGCGTCATGTACTCGAAGAAGTCAAATTGACTTTAGTTCCGAGCCTTGTCAAAATACGGCGCCATGTACTCGAAGAAGGCGAATTGACTTGGGTTGACACCATACTTGTAAACTTTTCGTAATGTCAGTAAATAACCACTGGAACACATCCAGCCAAAAGTACTCACCGAAGCGGCTTGCCAAATATGAACCAAAGATTGCTTTGACGTAGCTTTCCGGAACCCTCTTCATCAAGGTCTCGATCCCCACCTGCTCCTGCAAGAGTTTTGGGAACGCCTCCTGCAGCACAATGGTCCGCAGCGGCACATTGTCCCACATATTCGTGTGCTGCAGTTCGTCGTGGAGGTTGATAATTGCGAAACTGAGCTCGTCCGAAATCACACTGCGGGGCTTCTTCCCTCCGTTTCGCTCGTACTCGCGCCAGATCGCCTCGAATTCGAGCTCGGCGTTCTTTTCAATGAATGCGTGCACATTCTTGATGTACTCGGCGTAGAAACGCGGGGTTTCCTTGCCGTCGTGCACCTGCATGTGCTCCTTGAACTCCTCGTCGGTGAACGCGAGGGCCGCGAGGACTTCAAGGGACGACGATGTGACTCCACCTTTATTGGCTGACGCGTCTTTGTAGATGACGGCACCGGCCTTCTCCAGACGGAGACGGGCTTCCTGGGTGAAAAACAGGTTCGCTCCTTCGACAATGAACTTGAAGCGAGGGGTTCCGTCTTCGTTCAACAAAGTGTGGACATTGTTAAGGTCAACTGCTTCGGGACGACCACCGCAAGGAACAAACAGGGTGGCACTGGAAAGCGGGTCGAGGTGGAACTCGTTGCGGAATTTGAGACCAGACTCAACCACAGTGCCGTCTAAATGGAAAGAAATAATAGTGAATCAAGCTCTTTTCAGCCACAACGTGAATTATCATACCAGGGAGCTTAACGTTGGTTTCATCAACCAAAACCCGGAATCCTTTAGGACCAAGTTTCGAGGTATCAAAGTTTGAAATCATGACACGCTTCGTGGCAAGGCGTTCCAATTCGTCTCGGTGGATACCCTCGGGATCATACAAAACACCAGATCCATCCACGATCGCGATGGTTTTGTCCTTTGAAATTTTGATCTCGTTTGAGCCGAGGTCACCGTCAGGTCCTCCGGTTTGCAATTTTGTAACCTCTTCCTCCTAAGCGTGGGAAATAAGCACCCTGTTACTCTGGTGTCGGACTCTTCCGCACCTTTATGCCCAACTTGCGGAAGATTCCCAGCACGTACTGGTGAACTGAACGAGTTGTCATTCCAAAGGTGTCGTGCGGGATACCTCCAATAGATTGGCTCTTTCCGGTTGTGAATGCCTTCCAGAAGGGGAAGCCCCTTCAAATAAACGATTTGAGCACTGAATAGCAATTTCAATGAAACTAAACTACCTGGTGCGAGCGTGTTGACTTGCCCAGTCCATGAAGTCTGCGGTACCCTCGTCCGGTCCAAAGAACAAAATCTCGTTCTTTCCATACATGTCAACAATTTTCTAGATCGAGGTGGTAAGCATTTGGACGTTGTCAAAGTGACCACGAAAAACAAACCTCCTTGATCCCGGGGCTCTGACCAACGATGAGCAAATCGAGGATAGCATCTACGTACTTCTCGAAAGCCACGCGCATCTTGTCCTGCTGCTCAATGTCCAACAAGATCGTACCCTTCGACCCCCCCTCAGGAATATCCTTGTTCTTACGCTGCTGCGTCGCCGCAAGATTGTAGTTCTCGTCAAACAGACTCCTTAGGTTGATAGAGTACGCTTCCTTGTTGCGCGAGCGCACAATACGGATACCGCCACGAGCGACATCGGCGAAGCGAAGGTGGAATCCGCGGAACTCAGAGCCGATGATGAAGAACATTCCGAATACCTTTTGGGGGTACTCGATGGACGGGAGGAAAGAGGGGTCCATTCGGAAGGAGAGGGCGACCTTTGTGGGTTGATAGAAGTTGGTCTTCAAGACGTGCTTGTTGAAGGTAACGTAAGACTCGAAGATCTTGTGAGATAAGATTAGATGTGAAGATATTGCCTTTTTCTGATCTCACCATGTACTCGTGGTTGTTGGAAACAGTCTTCTTGATCTTATCCAGCAGCTCCTCATCGGTAAGGACCTGTGTGGTCTGCATACGTTGGTATGAAATAGAAGGCCTGGGGAGCAAAAGTATGAACGAACTATGATGCAATTTCAGAACAATAACGTACTTCAACTTGCTCGCAGCAGGATTAATGTAGTGAACCATCGCAAAGTTGATGTAGCAAAGCTTGATAAGGTCCGGATACAGCTTAATAATGTCGAGGATGTACTCGCGAGTGAAGGTGTCAGAACGCAAGCGCTTCTTCATCTTCTGCAGGACTTCCATGTGAACAACGTTGGAGCTGTCCAGAATGGTCGACAGTGAAGCGTACTCGTTTCCAAGACGATTAAGGAAGTGCTGGGCAAAGATCCACCCTACGTGACCGTAAATAGCCTCCTGAACTGAAATAAAGGAAATCAGATTTGGAACAGGGAGCAATATTGATAACAAAAAAGCTTACCACTGAGCTTTCCAGTCTGGAAGAACGATTGCAAAGGCGTAGTGGGCAGGCAGTAAACCAAGCTCGCCTCCCTAACCACCTGGTAAACTGAAACTTCGATCGGGGGTGCTTTGCTGTTGGGCAATTGGTTGAGGTATAACGAAATAATGGTCACACCATTGGAAAATTGCTCTGAAAAAAAGAATTATTTACTCACTCCACAACATTTACTGGAGGAAGCCATACCAACATATTTACGGGTCGAGTACAAGTCATAGAAGTGGTACAGGTCGGACAAAGCGGAGAAGAAAGTTTGGGTACTCCGTTGCCTGAAGTCAATGTGTTAAAATTTGGACAAATAGCGCTACTAAACAAACCTCAATCCAATGACAACCCTCTTCTCCCGACTGTTCGGGACATCGTAGACCTCAGCAACCGGACCGTTTCGAATCAAAACTTGCTGGATGATCTTCTGGTAGATCTCAATCGTGTTTGGAGTTGCCTTTTCGAGGAACGACTTGTCTGATACCAATTTGATATCACCTTCCTCAGCGGCAGTCGGATCTGCCTTCACATAGTTGACTCGTCGCACAAAGTAGCAACGAAGCTGTGTCGAGAGTGAGGAAGATACGGTTCCGCTTGATCGGTACGACTCAAGACGATATGCGACCGATTTGCTGATCGCGTCCAAGTATTTTGCATCAATCCTGGCGGCAAAAATAGAAATGAGACATTTTCAAGGCAAAGCACTTCGAAACTTACTTTCTTTCGTGAGCAGGTCCGTTGGTATCGGAAACTCCGGGCCTGGAGGTATGGATATAGACAGCGCCGTCCTCGGTTTCGCGTTCAAGGTTGATATCAAGCACATTCTCGTTCTTGATATATGCGAGCAATTTGGCGGCATAGAGCGCCATAATGTGTTGGGCGATGGTTTCAACAGATTCAAGCTGGAAGTACATATCGTCGATGCCCAGGTTTCTGTGCAAAGAAAGTATATCAATTAGAATCAGAAAGCGTTGAGAGCAAAGAAAATGTTATCGATCGGATATAACTCGCTAGGTATCGAGATCTGGATCCATGCAACCAAGTGTGTACTTAAGTTCGATCACGCAGTTCCTACATACCCATAGAACCAATTTACTTCAACGGCAACGATTTCCTTCGGAATGAATCCCTTCTCGAGGACGTAATTGCACACATTCTGCAGTTGTTCTGGTTTGCCCGCGTAGACGTTATCGGTGTAGCCCTCAGGCACGGTTCGGGCAGCGACAGAGCCGGGAACAGGGAGTAGCGACATTACTTCCAAGGATTAGACAAGCGGCGAGGTCTGACTGGGTGTGATTTGGGCGATTGTTGGTATTTGTGACGGGAGGTGGAGCCGGCGGATCGGGTCGTGGCTTGCGGGTATCAGCTGTGGAGAGAATAACAGGCCTTGGGGACCACTGAACAGGGTTTGGGTAGGAAGGATTTAAAGGAGCTACGCAGACAATGGAAGCTGAAGCGTCGGAGGCTGCAAAACGCCGAGATGCAGTGTGATCTCAAGATCACAGTATCACCACCCTTGTCACACACTCTTGCGGATTAATGATTAATGTTCTAATTTGAAACTCTGGTGCATCAGCTGGCTGAATCAAGTTACGCTATGGTGCACCCTTCACGTTCCGACTTTGCGGGACAGTGGCCACGAGGCGTTCCCCTCGCACGACAGGAGGAAAAAGTAAAACTCAAGGGAATGTGGTGGTGGACTCCATGACGTGTTCCTACAATTTCTCGAAAATGAACGTGGTAGACGGAACTTTGAAAATAACACGATCGTTATATTTAATATTCCGAACGTTGGGCTCGTTCCGGTTGCAACTGCTCGCTGTTTTCCACACTTCCGTCTTCTTCATCTTCCTTTGAGTCAACTACCCCAAACTTGTGGATCATCAAGAGTGCCAAACCAATCGGCAACTGCAATAGCGTAACAAAAAACAGCTGCCTCGCCGACTGGTCGTTCGAAGACCTCCAAAACTTGTAGGCATACCAGGTTAACGCAGTATTCAGTATGGAAAAGTCCAGCGCAAACCACCAGCTCGTCATCCCAAGGTACGGCGCCGCATACGCAAGCCCGTACATCGCCAAACTGTACCGCAACGACACCCTTGCATTCAACGCCGGATCCACCACGCTTGCCATCCTGTATCCCGCCTTTGAGTAATCAGCACGCAGGTTCCAGCTCAGGGCGTTAAAATGCGGAAATTGCCAAGCATAGAGGAATGCAGCGAGCACCCATGCACCTGGATCAAGAGCACCCGTGCACGCCGCCCATCCCATCATCGGCGGAATCGCACCGACCACAGCTCCAGCCCACGTATTCGAAATCGATGTTCGCTTAAGTGGAGTGTAGACCATCGTATATAAAATAATGTTTGAGAATCCTAATGCTGCAGTAATTGGATTCACGAAAGCAGCGAGTATTCCCGTACCGATGACTCCTGCCGAGGTTCCCGCCACGAAAGCGTGAAGTGGTGAAAGCGCGTGTCGTACCATGGGCCGATTCCGTGTTCGAGCCATCTGGGCATCGTACGGGTGCTCGATCCATTGGTTGATTGCATTCGCTGACATGACGCACAGCCCAGTACCAGCTGTTGTCCAAAACAAGGCTACCAAGTTCGCTGCCCCCGGTGCCATCGCATATCCAGCCATCGCTGTCAGAATCACAAAAGCAGAAAGCCTCGCCTTGGAAAGTTCTTTGTACACGGCTGGAGTGAATGGAAGTGCTCGTTTCCACTTCAGCTTTGCAAACTCTTCGCTGTCCAGAATTGTTGATGGGTCTGGCGGGACCGAGTCTAGCTTTATATGTGTTTGTGACGCAGGTGCAGCTGCTTTTCGAGTTTCTGTTGATATTTTGCGGAAACCATGGCCTGTATTTCCGACCAAAGGATCATACGGTATTCGACGGCCGGAGAGAGCCCTGTTCGATTGCTGCAACGCCGCAGAAAGAGGAGAGTGTATCCTGCTGACAATTCTGCATCCATGCAACTGCCGCACTGAGATAAAGTGGTGCATACCGACCTGGCACACCGCTCTGTTCACGAGCCTTGTTTTTGAGAGCAATTGACTCATCGTGTGGCTTGATAGCAAGCACTGAAGTGGCTTTAACACTTCCCATCACAAAGCCAGCTATTTAGCTATGGACTTCTTGGTGCTGTTCAAGAAAACGCAGGGTACTCTGAGGGTCGATGGCAGATCGCTGAAATGGTATAGGGGCGCTGGAGCATCCGCATCAGCACCAGACTACGAGATTCCATACCAAAAGATCAAATGTAAATGATTCATCGCTTGCCCAAACTCACTTGCTCCAGTGCTCAAACACGTCTCAAGCACAGGCTCAAACCCCAGCGGGCTCGGGAAAAATCCTCTTGAAACTGACCATATCAGAATCAAACGGGTCAGAGGGAAACCAGGTGCTGCATTTCGCAAGCGAAGCGGACCGTGAACGAGTGAAAACCGTGATTGCAGAGCAGATCATCAAACTCGGCCAAGGCGCTCCACCATTGACTGTAGGATCATCTTCTTCGTCACCTCAATCGCAAAGCACGTCGCTCACGCGGGATGAGATCGAGTCTCGGATTGCATTGCTGAAAGCCAACAAGGATTTGGCGAAATTACACAAGGAGCTGGTTGGAGGGAAGCTGATTAACGAGGAAGAGTTCTGGGAGTCGAGAAAGGTACGCGTGCTGGAGATGACGGGGACACCTAGACCTGAACCTTCCATGTTTGATGACCATCTTTGATGGTTTCTAGCAAGAGCTTTTGAACCAAACTTGGCAAACGAAGCAAAAGCGAGGAGCATCTTCTATCCTAGTAAACATTCAAGCCTCTGGAAACGAAGATACAAATGTGACATACACCGTTACGCCCGAACTTATTTATTCCATATTTGTTCAGTATCCGGCAGGTATTAACCAATCCGCTGTTCATATGAAGCTAGGCTCTAATTTATAGTGAAACTTACAGTGCGCGAAGCCTATGAACAGAATGTCCCTGATAAAGTGGGTGGACTTCATAAGTGTTTGATTGTTATTCATCTTCATCGTAGATCCCACAATCTGAGTTCTGGAAACGTTACTTCACATCTCAATATTTCCACCGAACTCGTACGGCTGGCGCAACAACAAGCGGGCAGGCACCCGGTGCGGAAGGGGATGACCTATTCGCAAAATATGACTATGCAGATCAAGACGGTAGGATGCGGAATTTGAATTTGAAGGTAATTCTGTTAAGTTCTAACTGATAGCGATTTCGGTTCATCAGATGCTGCACCAATACCAAAGAAGCTGAAGATTGGTCCATCGACCCCATTACTAGATCTGAGTACTACAGCCGAAAATGTACCAGAAGTATGTGTTGCTAAATGGACAGTTATTTTTTGCTTAAGTTGTCTCAATTCTCCTTTGGCAGACGTTTGGAAATGAACCTGACGTGACAATGCGAGCAGGACGGCAAACCGCTGCAATGAAGCTGATCAGAAGCTTTAACCGACATTCAGAGATTGTCGTTAAGAACAAGCGAAGCGAGATCCTGTGAGACCGAACACACACGGACTTCCATGAGCCTTTTCTTCTAAACTGCTCCTTATGTTTTCAGTTCTAAGGACCGAAGTACTGTGGAGGCGGAACCCGCAAAGTTACAGATGAACGCTGAAAAATTCGATGAGCTGCTTTTAAAAGTATTGATTTCCGCACACAACCTTGGCGACAATGAGAAATGAATCAGTTTCTTTGCAGGAAACGGAGCTGGAAGACCTCGAGATACCTGAAGAACCACCGAGAATACCATTGCAGATCAAAGATCCGTCGAAATACTTTGAGAGTCAGTCGAGCGGGAACTCGACGGCGCACAACGGCTCGTCAAACGGGGCGGTTAGTTACTCCAGCATGCTATCAAAACATAAGTTGCTTACGGTTATCACTCAGTATGCGAGACAAGAACTGAGGAAACTAGTATCGAGCTGGAGACCTAATCTTCCAGCGGTGTGCTGAGTTCATGCCATCGAGCGTCCCCCTACATCCTCACCTCTTCATTCTCTCAAGGTCGCCCCCAGTTCCAAACATTCGCACGAGATCGTTCGCCAGCTAAACAGCTCCGCGCGAAAGCGGAAGATGAAAGTAGTCACCTCAACTAGTAAGTCTTTCCCCAAAGTCTCGGACACAACAGAAGCATTTCTAACTTCCCTCCTTTCCCTTTCTTATGTAAAGATGCATCGTTCGATTCACAGTTTGCAGAGCTACACGCTTACGCGTGCGAGCTGCTACGACATCTGTGGTCCGCACTGACGATGCTTGCGGCGTCCGGGGCAAGCGTGGAGAGAGTTGCCAAAGCGGATCGGATGATGCATGCGCTCGCGACGCATGTGCAAAAGATGCGGGTGGCGATCGACGGCAAGGTCACTGGCGACGGGCATGGACGTGCCGAAATGGTGAGTCAGAGAGCTACCTTCTACGCTCGTTCTGATTGTGGGAGAAGCTGTTGAAGGCGCTGTTCGATAGTTTGGCTGCAGCAGAGGAGAGGTACATGCAGCTGAAGAGTGTGTCCTAATAGCTTTTGTTTCACAGCAGAATGTGGAGGTTACAAATAGATATTCTAACGAAGTAAACAATATTTCAAACGATGCTTCCAAAAAGATGCAGTTTCGCTATCTGAACAGCACATACGCACGAATACGCAAGCAGGACAACCGCTTTCATCAGAAGTACCAAAACTCTCCCTCAAACAACTTCAATCGAAAGTGCAGTCCCCGACGAGATCAAAACCCAAATCATGCAAAGGAAAATGGCCAAAGAAAAGACAATCAAGGTCGTAGCATCCGACGGAGAAGCCGGCGACTAGATAGAGCGGCCGCAATTCGACTCTCGAAATCCGAAGAAGTTGTGCATGCGATGGTCGTTCCACGTTTGTTGACCAATGGAAGGTGGAAGCAGCTCAGAAGCGGACCACACGACCCAGCAAGTACAATCTTTCCGTTTACACACTGACCGAACGAAGTTGATCCAATGCAAAGGTCGGGATGGTTACCGTTGCATTCAGCTCCTTCCTTGTTGTTGCCTTTTGCGTTGTCCAGCGCTCTGGCAAACTCCCCGTTGTCTTTCTTGAAGTTGCTCGTGACGGGTGCGACGAGATCATCTTGAGCTCCGTCGTCGGGCTCAGGGTCTTCATCACCATTGTCAGTTTCGCCCCCATTGTCACCGTCGTTGGTGCCGCCGTCGGGTTCGTCGGGTTGGTAAGGATCATCGGAACCGTTCTTCGGCTCATCAGTTTGTTTGTCGTCATCCGAGCCATCTTTTGGTGGGTCGGTCTCGCTCTCATCATCCGAAGGATCCTTCGAATCGCCATCATCGGTTCCAACCCTCGATACGTTTTCTCCACCGCCAACAGGTCTCTGTTCCGGTATCACAAACCCATCGATTCTCTGCGCGTTCGCCTTCCCAACGCACGGGTTCTTGATCCTGGGTTTACGAGTCTGGCAGAACCCAGTCGCACAAGAACCAGTCACAAAGTCGTTCGGGTCTGAGGATTTGAAGTGCTTGAATTTGGTGTCATTGATGCACAGGAACTGGTTCGCTGCAAAAGGCGCATTACCGTTCGGGTCGAATGCTGATGTTGTATCGCTTGCACTGAAATCTCGGTCGCTCGAATCTTCAGTGTATTTATCACTTGGCGGTTCGGAGTCTTTTGCTTCCGAATCATCATCGTTCGCTGTCGCATCGGTTCCGCTTGGCTCGCGGTCGCTTGTCAAATCTTCATCTATTTGTCGAGAGTCTTCTGCACTTGAATCACTGGACTCTGTCGCATCACCGTCGCCAGGCTCACTTTCGCTTGTCGAGGCATCAGCATATCCATCTGTTCCCGGTTCAGCCTCGCTTATATCACTTGACTCCGCAATATCGCTTTCTTTGGCATCACTTTCGCCCGTCGAAGCTTCAACTTCCCCATCTGTTTCCGGTTCAGACTCCTCGTCGCTCGAATCATCAGTCTCCGACTTATCGTTCCCAATCGTTTTCACCTCAATCTGTTCTTCATCAATCACAAAGCCGTCGATAATCTGTGCGTTTTCCGCCCCGATGCAAGGGTTCCTGCTACGCGGTTTGCGGGTCTGGCAGAGTCCAGGTGGACAGGACTCGATCACGAAATCAGAAGAGTCCGAAGACGTGAACTGCTTAAACTTTGTGTCATCGATGCATAGGAACTGGTTTGCTTCAAACGGTGCATCACCGTTCGGATCGAAGGCTGTTGCCACGGACAGTTTGGCCAGACATAGTGAGACAAGAAGCACGAGCGTGATGGAGGTGGAAAGTTTCCTCGAGATCATTTGGGGGTGGGGATGGTTAATGTCGCAGACCAAGCGGGGGCACACCTCCCCGCACTAAATAGAGACATTTCATTAGCGCCACCAGCGGGGATTTGCACCCACCGGCGACGTTGGCCCTTGGCTGGGTGGGGCGAATAAGCTCCGCTGCAGAAAAAAGAGAAAAAGCTTGTTGGAATTGGACAGTTGAACAAAGATCATTAAAGTCACAGACGGCGGTCGCCAAAATACAGAGAACTGAGTTAAAAGATCTCAGCTGTCTAAAATGTTTCTTCTCTACTTGGCATATCGGAGCAAGCCCAGCTAACTCCGAGAAGTAAAGACGATAGTAACATCAAGGAACAGTTTGTGATTTAGTCAATACCGGTGAAAAACATTTACAACCGCAATATGAAATGAGATGCCTGTTCGCCATCATGTCAAAATACGAGTGCAAAACTTGAATGCCAAAATAGCCATAAAAATAAAATAGAACGCCTATTCCACAAAGATACACAACCTGCTATAACTCGTCCGCAACAAGATCTTCAAGTCTTTATCACCCTTCAGCCGAACGAGCACCCCGGTCTCATCCCGATACTGCACCCTCCTAACCGCATTCCTCCTCATCCCAAGCCGCCGCTCAATGTCCTCAATAAACTCTCCATACCCCACCGAATCAAACACCTTCCACACCCAATTATCGTTCTGAAACGACACCTTGATCGGAATCAGCCCCTCGTCGGTATAATCATGAATCATATCAATTAGCGTCGCGCTAACGTCCATCTGCTCGTCCAGCGGCGTCTCAATGTCCGCACGTCCATTGTTGATCGCCGCGATTGCACTCCTGAGCACAAAAAACCGCTTCATCGGCGCAGAGTTGAACATGTGCTGAGGCAGATGTAGGAGCTCTTCAAAGTAGACGTTGACGTGCGACGCGAGCTGGCGGAGCGAGTTTGGGTCGAGCGACGCTGCCGGCACGGGGGGTTGGAGCAGCGGGATGATACGTGGCTCGGAAACGCTGTCGCTCCGTCCGGACTCCGATGGGAAATGAGTTAGAAGGGATATGTGGAGTATGTAGATATCGTCGTAGACACGGAAGAGAACGTTGCGAGTCTGGTCCTCGCGCTTCACCTCAAGGGTGAAGAGGTAATGTCCGTCCTGTCGTCTCTCGTAAGCTTGGACCACTACGGAGACAATAGGCGCTGGAGGGCGACCTCCAAGTGTCGCTGGGGCAGCACCACGCTGTGAGTCAACTTTCCTTTCGAATCCCAACTTGCTATGGCCCTTCACCAAGTTCAGATACTGTGCTTCTTGGTGAGGCGTGCTATGAAACGGAACAGCAGTCTCTCCAACGGACGAGTTGCCGTACCCAGAGTCTTTCCGCGGGAAGCAGTGAGATTCTTCAACGTACGCGTCTGAGTCTTCCCTCGGACGCGGAGACGGAGGTCCCAAGTACGCACGCGCGTCCCCGACAGCAGGGGAAGGGATCGGTAACGGAAGTGGGCTGGGAGAGCCAGGGCCTCTGAGTGGGCTGGTTGGCGGCGGGCTGCGGAGGGGATTCGGCGATGGTGGGCTACGAAGGCGATAATTCCTCGAATCCTTACGTGTGAGAATGACGGGTCCACCGTTGCTGGAAGGAGGGGGTGAAGGCGGCTGCAGAAACTGAGACCGGGCGGACGCTGTTGTGACTGGGGATGGAGAACGCAGATACGGATCATCAAAATGCCTCTGGGATGGCGATGGAGGTACGATGTCAGGATAGGCAGAGCGATTCGGCGACAAATCTCCATTCATATATCTCCGGTCGTCGTCATTATTGTGATAACGCGGCGATTGAACGATTGGAGGGGCTGCATTTCTCAGCGATGGACTGTCGAAGTTGGGAGGACGAGGCGAGCGAGAGCTTGGTGATGCCAAGGCAAGATTTCGCATCCGCTCATCCACAGGCGGCCCACGATCCGCCCTATCAAGGATCTCAAAATAGTCCACAGGGACAATACCCCTCTGCTTCGTCTGTGGGTTGGTAACATCCAAGAATCTAGGATGGGAATCATTGATGACCTGTAAATCACAGAAAAAGATGGGCCCCAGTCAAAATAAATACAACGATGCGCTATCTTACATAAAAGAATTCGCCTGAGGTAAAGGACAGCTCCCCATTCTTTTGCGCGCGATAGCTTGCAATGGCACGAATCACTTTCTTTGGCGTGGTGTTGTTGATGATGAAATCGGTATCTGGAACAAGGGCTCTCTGCATCATCGGGGACCAATTTGGCGGACGTGCAGTATTGTTGTTCACTCTGTCAAAGTCATGGTTCTCCCGATATTCGGCACGTTTAGCCGTTGAGCCATTATTGCTATGGTCCGGCACCCTTCTGCTTCGGTTGTACGGGTGGTCGTAAGTGCTGATACCTTCCCGAAAATTGTCTCTTTCTCCTCCTCCCTGCCTCACGTTGTGGTTGTCACGGTCCCTGTTCGTGTTTGGCGGTTCGTCTCGACGGTCATAACTTGTGTCTCTGTTGTGTCGGTGATCGTCATAAAATGAATCTTTGCTTCGCCGTCGTGGATACTGGTTGTGGCCAAAGACGGACGAGCGCTGAGCAGTATGGGATGAGGAGTCAGACGAGTCAGACTAGGTTTGCGCTCTTGAAGTGCCACTTATATCGGCTGAAGATGCCCGCTTATTCGGAGAGAAGGTGGGCATGTTCGAGCTATATTTTGCTCCAGAGCCTTCAACGACTGAGCAGGTGCAATATTCAATTCACGACAGCTGGCAAATTCGCTTGCTGCCAGACAGGCCTTCGCCTTATTTCTACGTTCTTCTTGGCTGCAGTTGGACTGTAAATGCAAACGTATTGTTTTGCTGTGCTTGGTTGCTTCAGCAGAAGTGCGCTGATTTACGGAATGGATGCATACCCGACAACCTTCAATCAGTGGGTTGCAATAATAAATCGATAATTTGTCAGCCAAAATCTTGTGGTGGTTGAGGAACAAACGAACGAACACGGCATCTAAACCGTTATCCAAAAAGCCAACAGGTTGAAATGAGGCGATACAGAGTAAAACAACGTCCCTTTCGCACCAGCCAAAAAAAAAACGAACCAAACAAGAACCAAATACATGATGACGCCAACACCCGATCACGATGCTACAACCTCCTCGATCGCTGGACCGTTGTCCAGATCCTCCGATTTTGCACCGGCATCCCCATCTTCGATCAGTTTCAGCATCTTCTTCAACAACTCCTGTCGCCGTTTTCGGCCTCCAGTCAGTGTATAATCCAACCGTGCACTATCCTCTCCACCCTCTTTCTGTTCCGTCATGCTCTCATTCATCTCAATAACCAGATCCGCAAGATCCCCAACGGCGTCATCAACTCCCCGCTGCAGCTGTCCAATGTGCTGCTCCATCACTCCAAATCGGTCGTGTAGAAACTGCACCGAGTTATGCATCTCCGACATGTGGCGGTGAGTTTGAATGAGGTACTCGAGATACACTTTGTCGTAATCCACCGTTGAACTGATCCCACAAAGAATGTCAAAGAGGCAGTTTCAAATGAAAGAATCGGTGAGAGTACCTTGAATCAGCCGCAGGCTGGGCCGGACCAGCTCCGTGTCCAAACTGGTACATGATACGTCCAAGCCGACGATCCACGTCCGCCATCCAGAACAAATTGATAACTGTTGCGACCACGCCAATGCATACCGCAATGCCAAGCAACACCACTACTGCCATCCCATCCTTTTGGGACATAATAGAGTTAAATTCAGAATCTCCCGCTTGACCTTTTCTTCGACGGTCAACGTCAAGCCCGTCTTGAACAACGAAGAATGAGTAAATTGGTGCGATATGGTCACACCAACGCTTACCTCCACTCCTTTGTCGACTGGAGCGCCCTTTCGACCCTCTTGGCAACATTTCCTCTAATATCACATCGCATGAAGGTTCGGGTGCCGGGAGCAGTCCCGTATACGAAACAATCCTCAAGAACGTTTCCACCATCGCACTCAGAACGGCAACCATGACTCCATACACCATTGAAAGCAAGGTATCGTCCGATCCAACTTTCGCAGATGCAATCGGCGCGGTGGACTCCTTCTTCGGTCGAGAATCTCGCCGTTCGTCCTTTGCATTCAGAGCCGCCACAGCATCCTGCGCGGAGTCTGGCGCTACATGCCCGTTTGTAGGGTGATCGATCGGCGACTTGCTGTCGTTCGCACCGCCGGCCATTCTCGCTGCCTGCGCGGTCACAACTTCGTGCAGAACTTTCCCGAACGTCGTAATACCCTCGATCGCACCAGATTCGATAGTAGCTAGACACACGCCGTGTTGGCTACGAATCGACAAAGCAAACGACAATTGACCCAACTCACATTTTAGCATCAACTTCTTTGTGAAATCGACCCGCGCTCGGACTCTCATTCTTGTCTTACCCGGCGCCTCGTGGGTTATACAGTATCGGTTATAGACCGAGAATGTATCACCGTACGGAACCTTCGGAGTCTTGACAATAACGTCAACGACAACAGCCCTTCAAAAAAAAAATTTTGAAAACTGCAATCAAAAGGTTTACAGGAATCAAGAAAGGGCACCTACAGTCGATCCTGTTTGACCACAATTTGCTTTTCGTTAGATGGAGTTGTGGTCTTTGCGACTACAAAAAATAAACAGACAAGTTATTTGCGAATAGGACATAACGATCGATTAACTTACACATGGGAGCCTTGAACACGACATCGTAATTTAGGTCTCGAGAAGTCCACTTGTTCGTAGAAGGATCCACAGCCCACGGACCAAACTTTAGGTTCTCCGTCTCTCTGCGTCTGTGTGCTTCTTTGTATGCCTCCGAGCCGCCTTCACTGAAGATCATCTCAAACACGGCGTTTACGTCCATATCAAACACATCGTTGAACGACGTCAAATCTGGATGGGACCCAGAGTCACATCCGCAGTCCGCTGGTTCGGCTGGCCATGACTCTTCGGGGGCGGTGATCACGCTTACGCCAAGAGGAGACGGGTCGGCCGGTTTCCGTCCAGCTGGAGAGTCACGAGTGCTCAGGGAAATGTTTGCAGGGGCGGTCAGTGGGGTGTTGACACGAATGGGAAGGTCAGGCGTGGCTGACAAGGATAGTGGAGGAAAGCCAGCAACGCCGTTCGATAATGACGGCACAGGGGATGTCTGATCGTCTACCGCGTTCGACGAAACTATCCGCTTGAAGAATCTCACAGTATCGTTCACGGTGCTTGTGATCGTAGTGCTGCGGTTTCGACCTGTTGCCGAGGCTGCGTCAGATGCATTGCCGTCGCCCATCGCTCCAAGGTTGGAAGGTACAGTGGCGGACCTGATCGGTTTCAGACCGTTGGAAGAGTTGAGGCTGTTATCCAACTCTTCGTTGGTAGATGCGCCAACATCGCTGTCTGCATCGTCGGTGATCACTGTAGCGGACATTACATCTTCCACATTTCTCGGTGCTGTAGTTGGCATCAGCTGGCGAGGACGGCGAACAATATTCCGACCGGTTCCAACGTCCAATGGTGAGCTGGTGGACAGTAGCAAATCATCTTCCTCAGTTGTGTAATCCGGTCCATCCTGGTCCAACTGACCAAGAGAGTAAGCAGCCGTCTGGAAGAGGGTCAAATTTTTGACAACGAATAAATGCATTCACCTTACCGGGTTGACCAGCTGCCAAGCTTCGAACAGCTCATTGAATGCGACGTCTCGTTTCATAAAGTTGGTGAAGACGTACTAAGATCAATCAAGTCAGCAACATCAACCGTTGTGCAGTAGTGGTTGAAAGTACCTGGACATTGGATGCAATTACTCTGATAGCGTTTGGGAACATCCCCGCAGTACTCTTTTTCTCGATCAATTGCACATCCCGAAAGTCCGCAACGATCTTTGCGACTTTACCAAAAAGCTTTCCGTGAAATGCGAGATGATCTGCGGTGTAGTATATCTTGCCAGTCCATATCACCTCGCGCTCGACGGCACACTGGAATCCTTCATATCGGAGAAAGCATGAGCACGCTGCACTAAAGATGAGTTTTAACACATTACCCACCTCCCCCGAAAGTGTCTGCTTCATCCTCAAGCTCTGGGAACAGCTTCAAGAACTTCTTTATCTCCTTCTGGACAGCATTAATACTCGCAGCCTCCCTTCCCGTCGTCCGCTCCGATTTGCTAGACCGCGCCGATGAAGTTCGGTATCGCTCAGCGACGCTTTCGTTCACACTCAATTGCAGAAAGTCCTGAACGTCCAGTCAGCCTTAAAACAGTCTCGCAAGCTCGGGTCATTTTGCTTGTCTCACCTCAGCTGAGCTGGCGTCTCCTTTGAAATTCTCGATCGATGTCGAGCGCCGATACTCTGGGTTTCCGTTCATAGAAATCATGCTGTTGCTACTCGTAGGTCCACGAGAAACGCCAAGTCCAGAAACCTCCTACAACAAAGGGATATCATAAGACATTGTGACATCTCAGCTGTTTAAACCCACAAGGTCGCTATTCTCGTCCGCACCCCACGGGCGCTTTCCGTGGATTGCTGCGCTCGCAGATTTCGTACGATATCGTTGTCCCGGTGCTGCAATGGACCCCGACGGGCTGCTCGGAGTCGTTGTGATGATGATGGTGTCGGGACCCAGACTCTTAGTCCCTATTTTTGGGGTTGTGTCGTTTCCCGATCCTTTGAGTGGGACGAATTGCTTTTGTGGTGTGTTTGTTGAGCTTGTCGGTGTACTGCTGTTCGAATTGGACGACTTGCCAAAGCCGAATAGAAGTTTCGAGGGGAGTTTTGGGGTCCCTGTTGCTGCGTTAGAGTCTGCCACGTCTGAGCCGTCTCCGTTTGGAGTCGAGACTCCAAGCGAAGATGGCCTAGCATGGAAGTACGAGCTCTGCTCATCCTTCGGTGTGCCAATGTCTCGTGGTGTTCCTGCTGAGCCAGCAACGGATATGGGAGGAGCACTTGAATCCTCCATGGGAGAGAGACAGCCGGTTCCTTAGAATACAAAATGAACGATACAAAGCCTTCCTCTGCTCATTAAATGGCACGGAGATCTCGGTTCTGTGCTGTGGGTTCCCACTCGCTTCCTACTGGTGTCGTGTGGCTCGGAAGCGGACCTGATAAATCAATTTTTCAACTCCGTGCCGCAAAGGAAGGAAAAGCAGATCACGGCGTTCCGCTCGAACGTTCTTAAAACTGCGAATATCTTGTGCGTTTCACCAAATTTGCATCAAGCCCAGGTCGCAGAGGATTTGCTCTTCTAGCTTTCTGGGTTTCCGCCTCGGAACCAGGTCTCATCGAAACTCATATTCAATAGCTCCATAGAACTGGAAAACATCACAGATCATGCCATTACAAGCGACTCTTTGCGGCTCCTGAATCGTTCGGGCTCGATTTTCCAAGCGCTCTCCACATCGAGTCTGCCTCCTCGCCACCACAGTACCAAGGCTCAATCGTGTCGCTCCAGAACGCATTCCTATTTTGTTTCACATTAAAGGTGCATACTTGATAAGCTAAAAAAGAAACTAACTTCATTCGGTGGAGATAGGCATCGAGGCTATCGAGGCCAGGCTCAGTGTAAGCGTAAGATTTGGCAGGTGACGCGATGGGAACCCAGAGGATTGAAGCGACAATGGCAAACACAGCTTAAGACAGCCAAAGGTCATGAAGCCTCACATTGCAGAATTCAAAGTCAGTTAACGTACCCGCATCAGCAGTTGATGGCCTATCGCCCAGCAAGAATGGTTTTGACCCCAGGAAATCCGAGATTGCCTAATCATTTCGCAGCCATAGCCAATTTTTTGGTCAGCAAAACTCCAAAAATCGTGTGTTGCTTGAGTAATACCTTCATGTCTCGGCAGCCAATCTCGTAAATCTCCGGGGGAGTGTGCCGTCCAATCCCTTGCTGCTTCAGCCTCGCCATCGTCATCTTTTGCAGTGGTTTGATCATTAGGCTGCGAATGAGGAACGCCGGCAAACCCAGTTCTCCCAAATCGTTGATTCCGCGGTACGCCTTCAACGTCGCCTCAAAGTTTTCACTGTTGCGGTTGAAGCCCATCATCAGTGCCATATGATCGGACGCGAGGGTGTTGAATGCGTGGCCGACGGCAATCTCGGATGCACTGAGGAACTTGGAGTCTTGCATTTCGCAGTCGGGGAACTGCTCCTGTAGGTACTGGATGACTATGATAACATCAATACAGAGATATTGTAGCTGAGAGACAAGCTCACTTAATTCGGAATCCCCCATAACCTTGCCGTTGTATTCAATCCAGGGGATCTTCCCCTTCGGAGCCTTTGCAAGTCGGAAGTCCCGGACAATTACGTACGGGATGTTGGACATACGCAGCCAAGTCTCCAGCTTTTCGGTCATCATGCGTTAGATATACATTTAAAAGTCGCATTCCTTCGTAAACCTCACCTTGAGCGAGTACGGACTCGCATTGGGGTTACCCCAGCTCTGGAGATTAGCCATATGCTATGCATCCCTCAGTAAGGATCCAGACGCAAAGGAATGAGAAAGACATACCACATAGACGACACCTGGCTCTCTAGGTTCATCGATTGTAGCTGTCGGACGTGCAGTTGAAGGCCACAGTGGTTTCCCGATCTTTTTCAAAAGGCGACGGAAGAAGATGCGAGAGGCTATGGAACCTCCACCAGCCAGAACGAGCAGCGCCAGAACTGCCCACTTTGCGTCCATCATGACGTTGCACAGAGAT
Source organism: Cladochytrium replicatum (assembly GCA_025526935.1). Classification (NCBI taxonomy): domain Eukaryota; kingdom Fungi; phylum Chytridiomycota; class Chytridiomycetes; order Cladochytriales; family Cladochytriaceae; genus Cladochytrium; species Cladochytrium replicatum. The sequence goes on along the minus strand of JAHLKD010000079.1, from coordinate 75,250 downwards.
ACAATGGGAGGTCAAAATTTCACAACTCCCACGGCCACATCCTTTCCCCACTCGGAGAAAAAGGATCCAAATATCAAATATGTAATTCGAAGATTCAACCCCTGATCTTCGTATGAAGTTCGTGTGCTTTAAGAGATAATGATTACTCGGATTACCTCAAACATTTGATTCGCACAAATCAAAGATCTCTGTGACCACTGGCCCTTCAGGCAACTGTCCCCGCCCATGATTCCTCTTGAACAGCATCCTCTACCGTCTCCGATCCACCCCTGGACTCTAACTCTCCTCACGCCTCCCACATATGTCTCCATCCCACCTTCCCCACCTCTCAAAAACCCATCAGCTCGCCGTGATCGATTACCACGAGATCTGGCGAGGGTAATGCGGGAACGCAATCACGATAACCTGCTCCACCGATGACTCCACCGGAAGCTCCCGCGCTTCCTCGCTCTGGCCGCCCTTCACTACAGCTTTAACGATCGGTGCGCCACGAATCTTATCTTTCACCTTCTGCGCAGGGTTGCGGATCGCCTGGAGCTTCTCGAGGGGTGGCTAGTGCGGCTCGGTGCCATTGGCGTCCGTAATGCCGCGGCCGTACTTGTCCAGGTTTTTGTACTTTTGGACTTATCTTCTCCACCACACCGCTAAGCTTGCAGTCCCCCATTCTATCTCCACTTTCTCTCCAATCTCAAATACCTTCTCGTCGACATTGTCATCGCCCCTCCCAGTCCTGCAACGCTGCTTGGAACCATATCGCTTGGGCCCTCAGTTTGTCGATGCTAAAGCTCTGCACATACAATATATGGTGGCAGAGTACTGACTGAGTTGTTGTGCCGAATCCAGTTCCCAAGCAAGATGTGCACCCCAAGAAGAGTAAGGTCGCTCCGAGCACTACTACTTGAAGTTGATGTTCAGCTTGAGCGTTCGGCAGACTCAACAAAGCTGGGCAGTAAGACATCATTTTCGGAGAGGATTTCTTACTTGACGTCGACAAACGTGATTGATCGTAGTAGAGACAGCAATTTAAGTTCATGTATTACTTTGCATCTGGAAGCAGATGCCCAGGATGGCTCTTTCACCAAAAGGATAGCCATACGGTTGAAGAAGGTTTATCACATTAACACAGTAGTTATTTTCATGTGTGACTGGCTCCCCTCCAGGCCCGAATGTATCAACAAACTCCTTTGCTGCAAGATTGACAATATGTGTCATACACCGCATGTGTTGAGTTTCTGCAGACCACTCAATACCCCTATCTTCCAATAACGTCTCCATCTTAGCACTCATGGTAAAGTTGTTTGAACCGTTGTCAGTCGTAATGCACAAAAAGCGTTCACCCCAATAGCATGCCAAATTCATCCAAACATTTGACAAACGGTGATGCAGTAAGCAGTAATTCCAAGAAAAGAAATCTGGTTCTTCGATGTCCAACAGTCAGCAGTTATTGATGCTTTTGAAGGTGACTAAACTTCAACATCCTTGGACTGGAACTCCCTTTCCAGTAGTGGATGACTCCAACTTTCAACTCCAAGCAAAAACCCCGAAAAGGGCTGTCAGGGTTGGGATTGTCGACCCAATGCGAGGTTAAACAGCAGAATGGGGCCGAGTTTAGCTAAACTCGACTTCAAGTCAAGTTGTGATCCCCAAACTTCTAATAACCGCTATTGCCGGGTTGGAGGACGTTTGATTCCCACAGATTGTGAAGAAAACTTTGGCTTTGATTGCAATCTTTAAACTAGCAAAATAAGGTGGAATTGGAGTCCAATAACTTGAATCTCTGTAATATTTCTTTGCATATTGAGCATTGGTTACGAAATAACCTTGAGTAGTTTTGAAACAATGGTTTTTGAGAAGCCTGTTGTTCAGGCGAGAGGGTTTGGCTGAATAGGCTCGGTATATGGAAAATATGTAAGTACACATTTTCACCATCATAAAGGCATTACTCTTCCCAAGTAAGCAATTGTTACCAGCTAAACAATTATTACTGACCAGTCTCTCTGCATCTACCATTGAGTCTATCAGTATCTGACTATTTGTTATATCATGATCTGTTTTAGTATTACGTTGTTGAAGTGATTCCTGTAACGTTTACATCCATTGTTGGGACATTTCAATGCATCAGCATAGCGGATCAAGACCCCAGGCTTTGGCTTTGTTGGTGCATGGTTCAGTTGCGTTTTGGGACTCACACAGAAAGCAGGACAAAGAGCGTGACAAACAACATTACTGTTGCAGAATGTGGTTGGATTGGTTTGTCAAGGTGTGCGTTGTATTTTTGCACAATGATTTTCACATGAAGATGTGAACTAGTGATGTTAAGGATCTGTTGCCTGGCTAATCAAGTGTGTGTGCACATTAGCCATGAATTGTAGGTATTGTTGTCATTGTGACGCATGGTACAAGCTGGGCATTTGGTTGTTGAGTTCCACTTTCGTTTGCGAGAGCCATAGATTAGTTCTGTATTATTGATACACGCAATTACCCTTTTTCCAAGCATAGACGTCAATGCCAATTTGCAGCGGCAAACAGCGAGCCCAATTAAAGTACTTCGACGCATAGATCATAAACCATTCAAGAATAAAAATAAACTCCTCCATCGCATCGTCTGGTTGGGTCTTTTCACGCCCTCGCGCATCCGCTCAACGCTGTAAGTTCAGCAGGGCACTTGATCTCCTGGAACGTGGCAGCTGGGTTATCGGCACCCATGAACCATCCGAAGCGCCACTTGCAGCCGGCCTGAAGCGCGGCGGGGAGCTTGCTGCAGTCCGCGAGGGAAGCGACGCCGCCGTAGCGTTGGCCCCAGGTGTTAGCGTCGACGTTGAACTGCTGCGAGCAACCGTCAAAGATACCGAGTCCCCCACCCTTGTTTTTTCAGAAAGTTGGTTCAGGATCATGGAAACAACTTGGAATTATTATAACTCACAGGGATCTGAAGGTCTGTTATCACAGTGCAAATGGATCAGATAAAAGACAACGCTTTGTGAGATGGTTGCAGGTATGCTCATATGGAGCTTTAACATACCAAATTGGTTTGCTCCGAGATCACCACCCGAGTTGGTCATCTGTACAACCAACTGCTTTCCAACCAGCGGAGCGCTCGTGAAAGTCAGAAGGAAGCAAGAGCAGCATTTGGACGAGAGCGAGAACGACGTCGCTGCGAACCCATAGCTGAGGTTGTCGTTGATCACGGTGGGCTGGTTCGACGTGCTTTTTGGAAGATCAGGATTCAGCCGCTGAGCATAATTGAAGGAATGGGAGGTTTGAAAGGTTACCACATGTACGAGTAGCCGTCGTCGATGGTACCAACGCTTCCTCCACCACCACAGACATTGCGAACGTTCCCATCGGTCAAAGCCTGGAAACCAGCAGATCAGTCTCAAAAGGAACAGAAAACGCTTGTCGTTCCAAAATCTTACAGATCCAGATTTGGAGCATGAGTTAGGAGCGTGAGGCGAAACCGTTCCGGCGTTGCTGGGCCACGAGCACGAGGGCTTGCAACAATCCTAACGAAACATATCACAGACCAAATGATGAGCGTGGATTGGATGAGAGCTACACCATTCTCTCGTTACCCAGTATCGAGTTGTCTTCGCGGTTCCACTCAAACCGCCGGCAACAGGGGTAAAAGTGGGAGAATTTCCGCCTTGGGTAGTGGTAGTTGTAGCACGGGCGGTCGTGGTCGTGGTCGTGGTGGTCGTCGCCCGGGTGGTTGTGGTCGTCGCACGGGTGGTTGTGGTGGTGGTGGTCGTAGTCGCGCGAGTGGTGGTTGTCGTAGCGCTAGTTGCACGGGTGGTGGTGCTGGTGCTTCCAGCACTTCCGGGAAGGCACTGAAAAACAAAGGCGTCAGGGTGACAAACATCGTCTCTGGTGGAGAATATCAACCAACCTGAGAATAGTACGGGTTCAAAACGGTGCAGACTCCGGACGAGCAGCTGCCAAAAAGCTATGGTCAGCAAACCCCATCTTTGACCGATAATCTTTTCCTTTCTAGCCTCACCAAGTTGCTCCTGTCCAGTTGATCCCTCCGCACTGTCCTGTTCGAAAACATCACTAAGACCACAACACACAAAACTTGACGTTGTGATTTTACCATAGAGTGCGGAACAGCTCTGAGCAAGCGAGGACGGAACAGCTGAGAGCGCGATCAACGCAGCGATGATGACGGAAACCTGACGCATTGTTGAGAGGTTCTATCGAACGTTTGTGGGGTTAAGGAGTTCAAGGCTCTTTTTATTCACTTATGCCAGCTGAACTGTTGCAGGGTGCACCATGCTGGATGGAGCATATTTAATTTCACTCCGTTCATGCTTTATGCGACTGGACGATCACGCCCACCACTCAAGAAAACAAATTTAGGGGACCATATTTTGTGCTTGTTTGGCAAGTCAGGCCATGAGCCATATCAAACGCACCGCATTTATTTTCTCAAGTTGAGAAAGAAATTCAAAATGTTCACATTTGGAAAAGCAAGACCGAAAGGCAAAAGCTCAGTGGAACCCAAAGATGAAACCGTTCGACCAGCTGGGCAGGTTCACGTTCCCGTTAAACTGAAACACTGGTTGTCTGAATGGGTTTGGTGTAGGCGGCACGCTCAGTATCACATTCGCCGCTTTCGCCAACTGCCCCGCCAAGATATGGATGCTCTGCTCCATCGGTTCGGTCACAAGCAACTTGACCCCGCGCTCGTAAAACAGTCTTAGGGGCACATACTGCCCGCCCGGACCCAACAGCCCCGCATTCAGGCACAACACGACGTCGGGCTTTTCGTAAGGTGTTTGTTTGCCCTCGAGGATCTCGGAGGCGTATATCCCGTTCGTGTAGGTGATTTTAATGGTGGAGTTGGAGTTGGAGAAGGTGAAGGTTGCAGGGTTTGCGAGGGGGGCATTGGGGGTGATGGCTGGCCCGAACATGTTGATTGTCAGGTCTGTGTTTGGGAGGAGGGGAAGGAGGGTTTCGTAGATGTGGACAATGTCGGCTTCGGTGGTGGCAGAGACCATGTGCAAGGTAATCTTTCTTGAGTTTGCATCAGCTAACCAAAAGATTTAGTCATGAGTGAACAACCCAACCTTTAACAGTGAAATACACACCTTTCAATGATGGGAGGTAGTACTTGGTCAGAAGGTGGAAAACAGTCAGGGGAGACTCCAGAACAAGAGCAGAAGGCGAATCGAACGGAATTCCCGCGGCATCGAAATAGCTCTTCCAAGATGTGACTGCCTTTGCCGGCTCCTCACCATCCTTCAGCTTCAAAGCCTTGCTGAGCGGGTACATATCCTGCGCCAAACCAAGTGTATCGAAAAGCTCCTTCCCACCTTCCGGGATCTGCTTTTGAAGCTGGAAAGCAAGCTCGCCGAAAGGCACGTTGTCGAAGCAGTGGCAGAAACGACGGAATAGACCCACATTGTGGAGCTCATTCCGGCTCAGGAAGTTGACTGCGTTAAAGGACTGGAGTTGGTTTTGCTTGGAGTTGTAGAAAGTGAAGGGGAAGTCGTGCATAGAATCGGGGGCCTCGAGACGCTTCATGCATGCTTTGAAGCTTGGGCATAGCTGCTTGTGCTGTGTCCAGTTTTTCTTCTGCAAGACAACACGGTTCAGATTTGGAGAAAGTACTGGTGAAATTTGCAGGACATACCGCACAGTCTGCAGAGCAGTAAATGACCGCTTTACAAACACTGCACTGACTCGGCTTCTCAGCAATCTCCTTCGAGCACACAAAGCACACCCTCTTTGGGGTTGGAATGAACTCAACTTTGGTCGCCGCCTTCCTCACTGCAGCTTCTTCCTCCAAAACCTTTTTCCGGCTCTCCGCAACCTCTGCCTCCAACTCCTCCAATTTTCCAGCAGCGATTTCATATCCCTTCTTCTCCAGCAGGTTGTGTAACGATGTGATGACCTGATCCGGGCATTGTCGGGTTTGTAAAAATCCAACTTTTCGGGGTTTTATCACAGGTAACGGTGCGGGTAGCATGACGTCTTCGATGGGGGTCAGGATCGCGGCAGCGAGAGCGGAGAGCACATCGTCTGAGGTCGGGAGGGTGCCCTTAGGGGTGAACTGGATCGAGCGCAGGACGCCTGCTTCCGAGACGCTGACGCTGCGAGCAGTCACACCAACCTGCCAGAGCTGGTCGGTATGCGGGGCGGCTTTGATGGATTCATCTTGCTCTGGAGTGAGTGCGCCAGTAAGGTCCTGCCCGGTGAGGTAGCTGTTCTTCTTGGTTGGAATGAGCTGCATGTGCGAGAGAAAAACATCCATGCATTTTTAATGGACATAGTTAAGATGATTACGGGCATACCCTTTCTCTGGTGACGTATATCAGAGCAAACACCAGAAGCGAAGCAGTTGCAGACAGGATTACGAACGGCAGGGGAGCTGCGGTGATGGCAGCGAGCGGGTTCTGAGCTGCCGTCGCAAAGAACGAATCGAAGCCAAACACCGAGGATGCATTTGCGGGGGAGCCGTCGGCCATGACGCACAGATCACCAACAGCCAACGGGAGGAACACAGAAAAGCTTGGACACGTGGATTAGTAGCGAGGGACGCATTACTAGAGGCTTTGACATTTGCGCTGGTAGGAGGATTTCTAGAGGCTTGGACATTCTGAGATGGATTGGGACACGGTAGCTAAGACCCGGGCAGATGTTGGGGAGAACGCTTTCTGGGCTGCAATCGTATGGCATGCATGCTTGCTGTACACTCGAAGCTAAATATGTAGGGCCCATTCACTGCAGGATATATGGACGGCTGAACCTAACATCGTCGTGAAACACATCCGAAGAGCTGAAATCACATCAGACATTTCCATTTCAGATACTTTCTCGTCAATACCAAATCTGCCGACATGGGCACCGCCTACTGCATTCCGCTGGGTCAGAAGAAAGCTTATACCTGTACAAACGCAAAAAGACCGTGTTCTGGATCAGGACATCTTCTACGTTCGAGATGAACTTTCCGGTTACTTGAACGGACCTTATGGATCACATGGGTGCTGATGCTTTCGTTAAGGAGAGTGCAGGGCTCTGCATGTGCCTCTTAACGACGCGAGAACTGGGGAAGAAGCCGACCCAAACCAACTGCCGTACTATATGCCAAAGGTATTTGTCAGTTATTCTAAGGGTACAGCTCTTCCGCGATCTGAACGAAACAATAGGTTGCACAAATAGCATACGTATACCTCCCACGAACAGATCAGGTAACATTACATTTATCAGTTTCAGTTTGTTTGAACTCCTTTTTAATATCTTTTTATCAAGGAGCCCAACCTTTCCATCCAACTGCTCCCTTTCGACTCTGTTCCAATCCCAAACGATTCCCGCTCGGTATAGCCCTTTCCGATCCCTCACATAATCCTTCTTCTCACTGTTCGCCTGCAGACCAAAATCTTTACCGCCCAGATCCACCACCTCCAAAAATTCGCCCTCGGCACCCAAAACGGCTACAAAAAGCGCGTGCACCACGACCTCGTCGTCCCAAAAATCGACTTCCAGAACCTGTACGACGACCTGAAATCGCGCCACTCGCAAAAGTGGATCGAGACATGGCCAGAGAGCACTGACCCCAAAAAGCACGTGTTTGAAGACATTGCGATCGCGGCGTTCTTGATATCGCTGTGGAGGATGGAGGAGGAAGAGGGTAGTAATGGTAGTGGGGGAAAGAAAAAATTTGTCGATGTCGGGTGCGGGAACGGGTTGTTGGTGCACTTGTTGACCGAGGAAGGGTATGATGGGTATGGAATCGATATTGCAAAGAGGGCGACGTGGGATATGGTTGGGGCTAACGCTGTGCTTCGTGGTGAGCGCAACCTTCGACCAGCACTATTCAGGTTCATTAACCGTGGTTGTACCACAGAGGAGGTCATTGATCCACGGACAACGACATTTGAAGATGTCCAATGGATCATCGGGAACCATCCAGGTAAGACCATGCGTCACTGACGGCGCTCTTGTGAACCCACAACTTTCTCCCGGTATCACACTCTTTCAGACGAGCTCACATTGTGGATCCCACTGATAGCAGCCCGTTCTGGCTACGACACAAAGTAACATTCCACACCTACTTCACCTCGCCTCGGTGCACTCAAACAACCTTCTCCTGTGATTCAGGCTCATAATCATCCCGTGCTGCTTCCACGAGCTCTCCGGGGCAAAATTCACGTCCTGGCACCTCCACCCAACAACCGCAGACCACGCCGCGGCAGCCGGGGGACGGTACGCGCACTACGTCTCCATCGTGTCCGCCTTTGCGTCCCAGACGTGCTCCTTCCGCGTCGAGAACGAGAACCTCCGTATTCCGTCAACGAAGAACGTGGCGATCGTGTGCAGAGAGAGACTGCATGCGGCCGAGGGGGACGAGGAGGTCGTGAGAAAGGTAGAGGCGGTTGTAGAGGGGGTAGTGTTTGTGCCGAGAGTTACGGATCGAGAGAAGACGAGGAGAAGAATGGAGAGATTGGAGAACCGGAAGGGGAGTCAGGCCCGATAATGTTGAGAGAAGGTCCGGGTTTGACAATTTTGCAGCTTGACAATATTTTTATGGCCTGTATTGCTTTGCTATTTCATTGCGGACACTCTAAATACGGAATGTTTTGGGTGCTACGAATCTCTCCAAAATTCTTGTGACACGCCACCAAACGAAAAGCCCCCAATCAAAACACCCATCGCTCTATCCAAGCAGCCATATGAAAGAAGAAAAAGAACAAAAAAAGGGAGAATCACTGCAGCTGTAATGTGAGCGAGAGAAATAGATTTTGTTCTGTTTTCAAAGTTGGTTGTTTGTCCAAAATCAATGCAGTTGAAGTAGCGAAGGTAAACTAGTTCAGAGAACAAAGGAAAACAAACTGGTACAGAGAAGGAAGTGAAAAGTAGCAAAGTAGAAACAGGGGAAAAGACCTTTTGTTCAGCTGAAACAAAAATATAGCAGAAAACATATAGATACATTCTTCCGAGAAATAAAGTGAAGCGTTCAGTTTGTTGAAGTTGCAACATAAGGAAAACAAAAAAAGTAACACCACACAACAGTACCTCAATCCCGCACACCACAAAAAAAGAGAAAAAAACTGTGCGATGAAAAAACAAAAGCATATGCACTATCTGACGCCCAGCTTTTAGCACCACACCTCTAAAACCCTCTCCCATTCTGCATCCCGTTTTGTTGCATCGCAACACCGCTCTGCATCTGCTGCTGCAATATCTGCATCTGTAATTGCATCTGCGCCTGCGCTCCCTGCCGCGACGCTGTTCCCATCTTATCTAACTGCGGCTGTAACGACTGTGGCGCCATCGGAAGCGGCATCATCGCCGGGGGAGCGCCATACAGCCCGCTCATGGGTCTCTGTTGCTGCTGCTGTTGCTGAATCTGCAGCTGCTGCCTCATCAACGACCCTTGCTCCGTCGCCCGGCGCAGGAGCGATCCCTCCACGAACATGTGCGCGTTCACGGTAGGCTTTGCGTTCGGAGGCGGGGGAGGGAGGGACGCGAGTGGGGGTGGCAACGGTGGCGGGGGGAGCTGGGACTGCGGCGGGGGAGGCGGTGACGAGAACCTTTGGTGTTGGTGGTGGTCTGTTGCGATTGTTGCGGCGCGTAGGAGGGAGGGGTGTTGAGTAGGTGCGAATGCGAAGGGTGGGATTTGTTGTTGTTGTTGTTGCTGGCGCTGCTGTTCTTGCTCCTGGTACAACTTTTGGAGCTGGTATTGCTGCATCGTAGCTGCGGAGGTTGGAGTTGTTGTTGTTGTCGTTGTTGTTGGGCTGGGTTGTTGGGTTTGTTGGACGATTGTGGGGCTCGTGCTTGAGGACACGGCGACGACCATCTTCTCGAGACGGGAGGCCATCAGGTTCGACTCGAGACGCTCGATTTTGGCGAGAAGTGCTTCGATGACTTTGTCTCTTGCGGCAGCGACGCTGCGTGCTTGCTCGGCAGCGAGCTTGAGGTCGTGGTTGGTGGATGTGAGCACGTCTTTCTCCTTCTCCGCCTCGGACAGACGGGATTCGAGAGCCGAAATGGTTTCTTCGAGAGTGGACTGGATCACGGAGCTCAGGGTTAGCCTCGACATGAGCGAGAGGACGTGCTGTTCACCGCGGTCGAGGCCGCGGGAGTGCCCGAGCGCAGAGGATGAACGGTGGGCGTTGGACCCACCGGAACGGATCGAATCCGTGAGGGAGAGCCTACTGCCCGACCTCCGCGCATTTGCGCGATCAAAGTCGTCGGTCCATTCGTCCTCTGCGCCCATGTGGAACTTTAGCCCGACTGCGTCGGTCTGGATCCCAATGTCACGAAGAAGGACGTACTCCTCCACGAGAAGGCCGCCTTCCCCATCGGTGCCAATGACGTTGGCCTGCATATGGTCGTCCTTCTGCTGCGCAAAGTGCGGCGGGACTGGAGTACCGAAAACCGACGTGCGACCCGAGCTCACGGTGCCTCCAGACATCCCGAGTGGGGAAGTGACGTCGTCGTCGCGCAATTCGCTCTGAAGCACGAGGTTGTCGCCTTCGAGCTCGGCCAGGCGTCGACGGAGCTCGGACCTGTCGTCGTCGGATCTGGCAAGCTGGGTCTCCAACTCCTCGTTCGAGCCACGGAGGTCCGCGATGGTGGCTTCCAGCTCGGAGAGCTTCCGTGCGGTGTCCATGATCGTTTGGTGGAGGTAGGCATCGCGGGCTCGGAGCCTGGCCTCGGTTTCGGTGAGACGGGAAGCGAGGTTGTTGGACTCGGAGGTAGAGTTGTGCGAGTGCATGGTAGCTTCAGAGTGAAGGGAGAGGAGGAGGTGGTGGTCCGCCAGCAGCTGATTGAATTGCGTTGCGGGGATGCCAGGGACCGTTTCGGGGACGGAAGGAGGGTCCTGCGAGGGCAAGGAGGATTTATAGGAGATGAGTAGGTGGTGGTCGATGGTGAGTTGGTGGAGACGGATGCGGAGCGCTTGGATGCGGTCTTCCTGCGTCGTAGCCCAGTCTTCAAAGTTTTGGCGAGGAAGTGATTGTTTTTGAGGAAGTAGTGTGGTCGGTTTGGTGTAAGGGAACTGCGAGAGGAAGGAAGCGACGTAGTGTGCATCGGCGGTGCGCTGAAGCTCTGATGTGCCAAAGGGTTTCGAAAGCGCTTCCGCAGCGAAAGTCAGCACAGAGCGCAGAGTGGACACTTCTGAACGCAGGGCATTAAGCTCGTCTATGTTTGCTGGGGTGGCGTCAGGTTTTGTAGATGAAGACTGAGTTGAGGCGAGACGGAGGTGAGCTGGAGATGCTGGGGGAGTCGGGAGGACGGATGCAGGAAGAGCAGGAGTCGTTGCGACTGGGGTGGTGGAAAGGGGTGTTTGAGTGGTTGTGGTTGTAGCTGCGACAGACTTCTTCTCGGCAGAGAACAGGTCGCGCGTCTCACTGAAACTCGTACTCCTCTTCACTTTCGCTGGCGAGAGCGGAACGTCTGTCGGGCCAGTTCTCGAGCCGAAGAGCTGTTCCGAGTCGGCGAGTTTGAGGGTGCTGTCCGAGACACGGCGAGTCGAGCGCGGGGCAGGCGAATCCGAAGTTGGCGATGCAGGGGCAAGGGCCTCCTTCTCCTTCTGAAGCCAGAAGCTTGCGGCCTTCAGCTTGCCAATGGCCTTTGGGCTGTCCGCCATCCTCCCGTTGAATTCAGGGTAGGAAAGTGAAAATTTACACCAGGAGCCAACAGGTGGCTGGGAAGGGAAACAAAAAAGAACGAAAAAGAACGATGAATTGGCTGCTGGGGGCTCGAATGGCAGCGAAAGGAAGGGCGGGGGCGGGAGTGAGAGCCTTGTCGGGCAGCCCTTTCCGGAGTCTGCTGGCTGCAGGTCCTTCGTTCCCTGTGGGTTCATCAGGTAACGTGGAAGTTGTCGACTATCCATCGCATTTTTATGATGAAATTAAGGTACTTTCTTGCACGGACGTTGGAAAAACGAAATTAGTATCCACTGAGAATGCCTTTCTTTTAATCTCAGAACGGGATCTTGAACGCAACGAGACGTGTCATCCTGTTTTCGCTGTACATCGGACACACCGAAGCAGAGCTGGTATGTAATTCAAGCTGATCCCAGCACAATCATCGTAATCACTGAAAACACAGCGTAGGTGGACGTAATAGCTAAATCGCTCGAACAATCACCATCCAAGAAGATTCATATCGTTTTGGATGGGCTGAGAGGGACGCGTGGGGGTCCTAAAGGAAGCTCGGTATCCATACTTCAACCTCTTCTATCTCGTTATCCATCGACACTTCAACTCTCTCTGTACGAAACACTGAATCTGCGCGGGTGGAAGAAACGATTGGTTCCGCCACGGTTCAATGAGGGGTTTGGGCTGATGCATGTCAAAGCCTTTGTGTTCGATGATGACGTGGTGGTGAGTGGGTGAGTTTGGCGAGTGGATGTTTTTGGGATGGAGATGCTAAACATTGTTCCTCGACAGTGCAAACTTGAACACGGACTACTTTACAAATCGACAAGATCGTTACGTGGTGTTTCGAAATATGAGGAAACTTGGAGACTATTACGAGGATCTTGCTGGGACAGTGTCCAAGTTGAGTTCAGCAGACAGTGCAGATCCGAACGGCTCGGCACGAAGACAGCTGATGGATTTTGGGGATCGGTGGAAGAAGGCGACATTGATTGATAGATCCTCGACAGCCCATGACTCAGCACGAACGGCAACTGTTGCCTCTGGTGATACCCCGACGTGCCTGGTCCCAACGCTGCAGCTGGGACATCTTGATATTCGTGACGAGGAAAGGGCGTTGGACGAAGTGATGTCGGTCATCAATCACACTGATCACAGGGACCAATCAGCGTCGACATCAGCATGGAGAGTGACACTCAGCTCACCGTATCTCAACCTGACACCTCGAATCATCAAATACATCAAGGAGGGTACAGCCGAGTACAGAATCATATCGGCATCTCCGCAGGTATTCCACAATACACACTTTGACAATGTTGCAATCGCTCAGTTGCAGAATAGGCGAACGGCTTTTATGGATCCAAAGGAGTTTCTGGCTACATCCCAGATGCGTACGCATACCTGACTTCAAAGTTTGTCCGCGAGTTGGGGTCGTTGCGTCGCGAGCAGATCACACTCTACGAGTACGACCGAACCGGATGGACCTTCCATGCAAAAGGTACGTATGTAGCAATAACATAGTGAAAGCATTGATTGAAAGCGAAGCTTGTTGTAGGGTTATGGTGCGAATATGAGGGAAAGATGAGGCTGGCGACCATTGGATCGTCCAATTATGGTCATCGATCGCAAGAACGGGATTTGGAGAGCCAGATATACTTGGTTAGCGAGGATGCGGCTGTGATGGATCGACTCCAACGAAACGTGGATGTGATCATGTCCGACGCAAAAGAGATGCCTGCAGCTTCAAGCATCGAGCGTGGTAAGCGGGTACCCATGCTGTTGCGGGCTGCAGCAAGAAGCATCAGCAGCATGCTCTGAGTCTTGAGTCTGTTTAAATTTTAATCAACCCAAAAAATTTTCACACCCACACCCACCGCGTCTCATGATTGATTCAGCACGGCGATTTGAAAATTTGATGAAATGGGTTTAAAAGCTTCGGAACACCTCCTTTTCGACGATTCAACAACTCTCGATGGTTGGGATCCTCTCCAAAATCACGGCCAACGCTGTGGTCGCGGGTTTGCTGCTCACCAACCAGCTCGTTGCCTCCTCGCCCGTAAGTAAGCTTTCATACAAATAGTACGGATAGTTGGCACTTATACCTTCGTTTCCCATGCGTAGATTGATGTCGAAAGGGAACATCGGCTCAGCGAACGTGCGACTGCGGTTAACATTGTTGTTGACCCGTCGTACCAGCAACCACCGTTCCAGGGCTGGGGAACGAGCTTGGCGTGGATGTCCGTTGTGACGGGTGGATACCCCGACGAGATCCGAAACAAGCTTGTGGACATGCTGTTTGGAGAGGACGGATTGAACCTCAACATTGCCCGATACAATATCGGTGGCGGGAACGCCCCGAACGTAAAGGACTACATGATGTAAGGGTCCATAATGTCCGGCCCAGTGACCGACCAGAATTTGCATGGCTAATGTCTAGGGTGACTAGTGCCGGTCACGCTGTTCCAGGATGGTGGAAGTCGCCGAATGCCACCTTTGGACCAAACGACAAGGACTGGTGGGATCCGAATAACCCCAACAACTGGAACTGGGACGCTGACCCGAACCAGCGGTGGTGGATCGACCAGATCAAGTCCAAAGTCACCGCATGGGAAGTTTTCAGCAACTCCCCTCCCTGGTTCCAAACCGTGTCCGGCTACGTCTCCGGCGGGTTCGATGCGAACGCCGAGCAGATCAGAAGCGAAAAGGTGGCTGATTTCGCGACGTACCTGGTTCGGGTTACTGAGAAACTCGAGGAAGCGCACGGGATCAAGATCGACACGATCGAACCGATCAACGAGCCCAACACAAACTACTGGGCTACGACGCTCACGAACGGTGTGCCCAGCGCGAAACAGGAAGGTTGCCACGTCGGCCCGGCGATGCAGAGCAACGTCGTCGTTGCGTTGAAGAACAGGCTTGCGTCTTCATCTACGAGTGCGCTGGTGTCTGCGCCGGACGAGACGAACCCCGGTATTTTCGTCACGGATTATTACGGCTGGAGTTCCGCTGGTATGGCGGCGGTGGACCAGTTGAACGTGCATACTTACGGCACGGACAACCGACCTGGTCCGCGGGACATTGCAAAATCTGCTGGGAAACCGCTGTGGATGAGCGAGGTTGAAGGGACGTGGGGCAGTTCGTTCACGAGCATGGATTCGGGACTTGGATTCGCGCAACACATCGTCGATGATATCCGCTTGCTGGAGCCTACTGCTTGGGTTCTGTGGCAGCCGATCGAGTCGGGCTCGGGCACGCTCACGGGAGACGCGAAGCAGTGGGGCGAGATCCACATTCCGTTCAACTGCACTTCTTCAAGCACGATAGCGACGTGTCCAATCCTTACAAACACGAAATACAACACGGTGAGACAGTTTACGCACTACATCCGGCCGAACGACCGGTTTGTGAGGCTTGCGGGGAACACAAATACGGTAGCGGCGATTAAAGCGGATGGTTCTGGTGCTGTGCTTGTTCATGTGAACGCGGGAACGGACGCGCGGGATCTCACGCTGGACTTTTCTGGGTTCTCTGATGTTTCGAATGCTGCGACTGTGACGCCAGTGGTTTCCACCGAGACTGGTGCGCTGGTAAAGGGTGCCGCAGTCGCAGTTGCAAACAAGAAAGCCGTGGTGACTGTCCCCGCTTCATCCGTCTCCACACTCATCGTGGACGGCGTCTCTGGTGTCCTCGAATCCTCCGCCATCATCCAGGCTTCGAAATCATACCGTCTCCAGGGAGTCCAGTCGTCGAAGTACCTCCAGCCGTCCTCCGACGGCGCATCCCTCGTGATCGCATCACTCAACTCCTCGTCCCTGAACCAGCGCTGGACGTTCCGCCGTCTCAGCACGGGCACATACTCCTCCCGCGACCGCTTTGTCATCGTGAACGTCGGCACCGGCAAACGTCTCGCGGTGTCGTCTACAGGCACACCGCTCTTCGAGACCGATTCCACCACTACTTCTTCTGTTCCTGTTACGGCACAATGGCTTCTCAGCACTTCGGGAGATGGGGCGTTCACGGTCGTCAGTGCGGCTGTTAGGGCGATTCTGGATGTGGGGAACCAGTCGACGGCTGAAAATGCGCAGGTGTCGACGTACAGGCCCAACAGCGGCACGAACCAGCAGTGGAAAGTCACAGCTGTTTAAGAACTTTTGGGGAATTTTTTTTTGTGTGATGAGCCTAATTTCTATGATGTTCTCTTTCCGTCACCTGGATAGGAGAGACCCCATAAATGTTCTGAAAGAACCTGAAGCATTTTGTTGTTTTTTCTTCCTCGCATGGAGCGACATGAAACTGGAAATGATACCAAACCGAATCTTCATTGACTAACTGGATTGTCAATTGTGCCAGTCGATCAGCACTTGGAATGATCGGAACTGGAAATTTTGGGCTGAATGGACCAGATGAAAGGTGTAAAGCAACTTTTGGAAGGTTCTATTCTGAAATTTCATCATGTCCAGCTATCACAACGACATTGTGAAGTTCAGTAGTTGAGCAGAATATGTACAATAATATTCTTCGTCGTCGTACGTTATCTTTGAAGTTTTGATTCACATCGCAACAACATTGTCTGAAGTTGTTAAACACTTGTCTCAGAGTGAAACATAAAGAGGGAAATATGTACAAAACAAAAGGCAATCGGTTACTGTGGGAGTCGAACAATACTCGATCGTAATCCTCTTCGTCGTCCCATGTTCTGCTCGAGGTACACGGAGCTAAAAAGTCCACCGATCAACCGCATAGTGTGAGAGGGCTGCCTTATTCCCCAGGATTCAAACGAACCTCGAGCATTCCGTTTTCGTAATGAGCTTGAATCTAACAAAGAATTGAAATAGGTCGTCAAAACACACAAATATATCGCGTGTATCTTGCGCTATGTACCTTGTCAATCCATTCCTGTGGGAAGTCTCACGATCTTTCGAAATCTTGCAAATCTTGCAATGTTCAATCAGAGACGGTAATTGGAAATTATTGGAGTGTTTTCATACTTTCCAACGTTTAGCTCTCGAATGCAGCCTCAAGCCCTCCGGTGCAGCATGATTTCTATTGACGCATCGTCGGCCATCAACAATTTGAATGTTTCCGTCCACTCACCCATGAATGGTGATCTGTTCAGGTCCGGCATCGATTGCGATTTCCTCGCGCTTCACGCCCGGCAAATCAAGATGAACAACCACGGTCCCGTCCTCGCTGTCCCAGATATCAGCTGCGGGTCTCCAGAGCAAATCGCCCCGAACGGTATGGACGAGCCTGGAGGGAACGTGGCGGGGAAAGACATTTTCGATTCCGAAGGCGGGGTCCATGAGACTTTGGAAGAAGGGATCTTGAGCATAATTTTCGTAAGAGGTGCTCATTTTGAGTTGCAGGGAGACTGGAAGGGTTTCCGTGCTTGGACTTATAGACGTTTAGTTATGTCATCAGAGCGGCAGCAACAACAACCGTCTCCCTCAAGCAATAATTGACTAAAGCAATGCAAGTATGACGCATTATCGAAATAAGAAATTCTTACGATCGCTTTCTAGCTCGTTGGCGGGTCGGATGCTGTTCCCCTGAACCGGGGCCCGTCTCGCTGCTCCTCCTTTTTCGCTTATGCTGATGTGATTCCTCTGGCTGGGTGCTCTTTGGTACGCTTCAGCATGGTATAGGGCTTTCTAGAGCCAGAACCGCAGCACCAGAACTGGCTTCTCACGCTCATGCCATGCATGGGTCGCAACCATTCACTAGTGCTCAACATAGGAGTCCGCCACTGTGCTTATGCGTAATAAATCTATTTCTCATTCAAAGAAAATGCGATTGAATCAGTATGTATCTATACTGTACCAATCTCATTAGGAAGACTCGCAATTCTCTGTTCCAATCACTCACAATACCAATCACAAAGCCTAGACTCTCTCCTACACTCTCCACATAATCCTCCGATCACCTTACCTTCGACTTTAATCGCGTTTCTCAAACGGTGTGCTCTCCACTTTCTAATCGCGTCCCTCACATAAATACGAGCACACCCCCCGCACCCACACTCAAATCCCATCCAAACATGATCCTCATCAACAACCGGGACTGTGTTGTCAACACGGCCAATCGTTCGTAAGAGCTCTCGGAATCAGTTTTTGTCGCTCCGTTGTCGATCCTTGCATTGTGATCACCCATATCGCGCAGAAGATCATTCGAATCTGTCAGGTCAATCCGAGCATACTCAGTCACCATCGACCCTTCACAGATTGATGAAGTCGCCCAATCCTTCGGCAAAACAATCGGTAATCTACTCTTCTGGACTGTTTTCGCCCCAATCTTTACAATCGTTGGAATACTTAAGAACTTGAAGTACATTCGTCAAATCAGCGCGAGCTACGCCCGAAACATTTATCTCGAAATGACACTCTTCTCTGATGTCGACATGGACACTATTCGTGGCCAGTCCGTGCGACGACTCCGAAAATTTGCTTGGTACGTGCTGGTCTTACCCGTCTTCGCTTCGCTCATTGTGATGGACATAATTGTAACCGACCTTCGGGAAACGGATATGAGGAACAGCAGTCCTTCCAACCCGACCTCCACCCGTGCACATCCTAAGCGTTGGAAGAAATCACGTTCCAAAATTCCTGTGCCCCAAAAAGTCCCCCCGTCAACACCTTCAATGAGAAGGAAATCGACCGGGGCAACACCATTAGCTATTTCACCGAGCTCACGTATTCCAATTCCCGCCAAGAGCCATGTGTCGCCGTCTGGCACTCGTTACCCCGACTTTAGGTAGTTTTTAGATATTTCTACACTGTGCGCTTGTTATTCCCCCATTTAGCCCCCCATTCTTTGTTATATTATTCCCTGTCTGTTGCACAATGAGAGGATGTATGTTTCCTGCTTCCAAAGTTCTGTGACGTGCTGAATCTAGGCGATTTTTCTGATGTACATGTTGCATTCCACCTGATTCTTCTTCTTCTGTGAGTTTCTTATGCTCTTGGATCATATGTAAAACATGTTTCTCTCGATCTCCCTTGGGATTAAAAGCAATACCTTGATACAATTGATGGGCAGAAGGTTGGGATAGTTAACAATAAATAGCTAATGCTACACAAGGGTTGTCAAGTGAAAGCAATCGTTGGGACGATGATCTCGCCAGATTGATTGTCTGCCTTGATGGCGAGGGCGGCTGTGGGCAGATCGGACCCGGAACCTGCGGTGGATGTACCGCCAGCGAGTCTGGTTCTGACCAATCAACCTCTGGCGCCACGGACTCTGACTCGTCCAGGACAAGTAGGAGGGCGAATTGTCTAACGAAGATGGCAGGGACGATAGCGAGTCTGCCCGTAGCAGCGACAGCGAGGATGCTTTTACTCCCTTTCAATGTATGGAACGACTTGCCATCGTGTGATGTCGACAACTGGAAAATTCTAGCGTCCTGTGTTCTACCTTCCCATTGATCTGTTCGTTTGTTTGCGAGCTTCTCAGAGAGAAAATGGATATCTTATATGCTTCTCACAACAATACCACTCTCGAGCCAAACCATCCTCTAGCCAAACCATCTGGTTCGAACTCCTTACAACTATCATTCTCCTTGTCAACAGAGTAATCAGCCGTTCTCCCGCTTCACAACTTTCGTCATGCACCAGCTCTTGACGACTAAGCTTGAGCGGGAACCTTATCGTTGGGATAGTAGCAGCTGGTAACAATCTCAACTCGAAAAGTGCACCGCCAGCACGTAACACCCATGGAGTGCAGCGATTGCAAGCAATTCATATCTTGAACTTTATTCTGATAATAAAACAGGACCGCACTCATCCAATGCCGCCTTTGCGAACGCACGGACCATGTCATCTTCCCTGAAATCCGACTCGACGTGCTCCAGCAGCCGCAACAACCTCACATTCATATCCGTCCAATCCCTCGGAAGAGTCTCTGGTGCTACTTCCTGGCGTTCGTTCACGCCCTGCACAAACAACAGAAGGAAATGCGCCGCAGCTAAGTCGAAAAAAAGAAAGAAAACATAATTTTGGCTCCAATGATGGAACATGATTTGCAGAGAAAAAAAACTCACATTTCCGAAGCTCGGTGTCTTTCTCGACGAGGAAGATGTGTGTGAGGTAGTCGAGGAGCTGGTAAAAGTACGGCAAGAGCGCCCACGTTGCCGTTTGCGCGACGGTGGCGAGGAGCGAGAGCGCGCTCGTGCGTGCAGAGGCGTCGCCGTCGTGCAGGACAACGAGCAGCGTCGGGAGGATCTCTTCGGCTGGATATTCATGTCGGAATCAGAAGAATGTTTTTTTGGGGCAAAAGTGTTTTTTTTTTCGGGGGGGGGGGGACAAACCGTATTTCGCAAAGGCGGTGCCCAGACGACGGAGGATCCGCTGGAGCGTCTCGCCGTATCGCAGACGCGTTTCGGTGATCGAATCGGAAGGTTCGAGTGTCGTTGAAGTTGTTTGCGAGCGGTACTTGTTTACGATGTGTCTCATTGCGGGACCTGGGAACGTGTCCGCGATGGCAGCAAGGCACTTGATCGCGTTCAGAAACACGTAACTTTGAAAGAAAACAGGATTAACATGGGGGCGGGGGAAGAGTGTGAGACATTGGGGTTTCCTTTTCTTCACCTGTCTCGCTCCTGCATCTGGAGAGTCAATTTATCAAGCACCTCCGTGATCCGATCCACGACCACCGCGTCTCGTTTCTCGACAAGCTTCCGGATCTCTGCCATTGCGTGTGCGCGCACGGGAGCGCAGTCGTCGTCGAGGTCCACCAGCGAAGAAGCGAAGACCTTCTCGGGAGTTTTCGGGGAGTTCTGGGCCGAAGAAGTTTGAGCGGGGGGAGGGATTAGAGTTATATGCTGACGATCGAGCGATGGGATTGCGGAGCGTAGTGCTGTGTGGACCGACGAGGCCATTTCTCGGATGGTTGGGGAGGAATGTTGGGATTCGAGTCGTTGGATGGATGCTGATAATTCGCGAAACAGCGCAACATTTTCTGTCTCGTCAGCTGTAATGCAAAAATTTGGGAGTCATGATCCAAGGTTGAGTATTCCGTGTCTGGGGCAACATACCTTTCGGTTCGACTTCAGATACGCGCTTCTGAATTACAAAGGAAAGTAACCCCAAGCTCATGGTGATCGTGTCTGCTACCTCAGTGGCAGAGTCCTCGCCAGTCAGTGAGACGGTGTAGGACGGCGAGAGCATGATGCCGATGAACCTTAGAGTCTGCTCGAAAGAGGGCAGGGTGATTTCGTCCTCGGAAAAGCTTCCGATGATCGTGAGGAGGAGCTGTCCTGCCATGGCCGCTCTGAAAATATGAGGGAAAGCAAGGGATAGGAGTTGATTTAATCTTTTTTCTTCATTGACCAATCGATGTTTGTCTTACCGGATATTCTGATCGGGCCGTTCTGATTCTTTGAGCGAAACGTAGAGCTCCAACGCGGACATCATCAAGCTTCCCACAAGTGCTGGATCTTTGGCGTCTTTCAACACCGATACCAAAGCTTCGTTGTCCAGGTTCAGCTCCATCCTGCATTCACCCACAAAACGTCAGCCAAATTGGTAATGAAATCCTTCCATTTAGAGGCTTACGATTCGGTGCTACGAATGTGTACCCCACCGCTTTGAGTAATCTGCGGTATGCCCACGAAAAGCACTCGAGATTCAGTTGAGAGATCGGTTGCTTGTGTGTCTGACAACATTGCGGATCCAGGGAGATCAATGCACATTTTTGTGAGCGCGCAGAGTCGAGAGACCGTGTCTGGGGCTTTGAAGAATTGCTTCAGGAGCTCAGAGAGAGGGCTACGGATCTGTGAAGACGAGCTCTTTGCAAACTGGTGGATGTAGTACATGACTGGAATGACTTTTTGATTGGAGGGGTGAGCACTTGTACAATGTGATTGGGTAAACCGATTGGTGTTGTACCTGGTTCGATCACCCTGTGAAGTGGAAATTCAGGGTTGGGCACGCTTGATTTGAGCAGCCCGTGCACAGCGATGACCACCCGACTCAGATCCGCTTCTTCGACAATCACGTCATGGTGATCTTTCAATTTCTTCTCCATCCCAGTAGTGATTGGCCCGATGATAGGATTGATGACGTACTTTCGACCGACTCTGAGAGGATGAGCGCTTATGAATCGCGCTGCAACGTGCGTTGCGAGTTCGGATAGGTCCTGGGTTGCTCTCTGGGCTGTTGGGGATGTCATCGCGGGGGATGGGGTGAGGATGCATTGGATGAGTTGGGGGCAGATAACCGAGAAGTATGCCTATAATAAGTATGGGCTTTTGGGTGACTTGTAAGAGTGGTAGAGTCAAAATGGCTCACGTGTTTGGAAGGAGATTGCGCTGGTTGGGTCATGATCAGCCTGGAGATGTGATTGAGTTGCAAAGAAGCTCCACCCGAGCCTGCAAGCAAATTGAAGCATTGATCGTGAGGTGAGCAAATGATGGTACAAGGTGTATGTTACCTTGGGAGATGGTCGGAAGCATTACGGAAAGAAATGACCTGACGCCGTTCTTCCTAAGTAGGATCCCCGATAACAGCTCTCCGCATCGTTTCCGCCAAGCCATTCTTCTGGCATCCTTCTCTGCACCGACGCTCACGACGGTTAGGAGCTGCATGATCGCAATCAGAGACTCGACGGACTCTGCTCGTTCGTAGATCTGTGTGAGATCATGGTCGGAGTCGAGGTCAAGATGGGCAGCGTAGAGTGCAAGAAGATGGCGGGAAAGGAGGAGTTTGGATACGGGAGAAGATGACGCGGAGAGGGAGAGGGCGGAGAGTCGGGAGACGAGGTTGAGAAATCTGGCACGTCCATCTGAGCAGAAAGAAGGATCAAGGTGAATTTCGATGCAAGCGGTGCCATGTCAAGCGTACTGACCATTGATAGTTGCAAGTGAGAAGCTCGAATCAGAAGACTTGCCTTTCGGAAGGGCGTTTCGTAAGCATGGGTCGAGCAAGGGACGTACACCCCAAGCAATTACAATTTCGATGATTGTCGAGAGCGCACGGAGCTCCAACTGATCGTCATCGGTTGATTCTGGGAACGAATGTTGAACAACATGAGCATTCGTTGAGACAGGTCTTACCGCAAGTAAGAGAGACATTCTCGAGACATGACATGCAAGCGTCGACGTAAGCGAAGTGAACATTGGACGCACCCTGGATATCCTGGATATCCTGGTCACCCACGACGAGGTGCAGTCTCTGAGCCAGCGAGAGTCCTGCTTCCGGCACCACCGCAAACACCAAGGTATCATTATCCACACAGCAACAACACTTTATTTCCCGTACTCTTCGCATCCGAAGTCAATCCGGCCAGAACGAGCACCGCATCGGAGGTTCTGCCCATCACAGCGTGTCATGTGATTGCACTGGGGAATAAGAATATATTGTTTTGTGGGTGAATTCTCGCACTGTTGCATTATTGCATGGTTGATTATTGCGTTGTTGTACTCCAGCATTGTGTTATCGTATCATTGTCTTTTGCTACTTCTTTTCTCCAATATTTGTTTCGTCTATCTCCCCCCTGCCACCAGTCCTTAGCCCCTTACCAACCCTCCCGTTTCTTTCAATCGGCGCTCCTCAAGAAATGTCGCAAATCCCACTCTCGCGCTCGCTCCTCGTGCTGCTGATGGTTCTATCGGCTGTGCTCCCCTCTCTGCTTGCCCAGTCGACGTCTGCCGCTACTGGTACTCGTGCTTCCTCTGCTGCCGCTACATCACCACCCCCTGCCACGTCTGCTGCTGCCTCTCTTTCGCCTGCTGCCACCACTCGCGCTACTACCACAGGAGGCGGTCCCGCTCCTGCAACAACCACTCGCGCGTCATCCAACAATGGTGGCTCTAATGATGGTTTCAACGTCCCTCCTGCACTCGGCTCCCTCTCTTTCAACGCAGGTCCAACGTCACCTTCTCCAGGCATCAGATCCACCTCGTCTGCAAACTCAAACACAAACACTTCAAGCTCGAACGGCCCCAACGTCGGCATGATTGCTGGTATCGCCGTCGGTGCCATCGCCTTCCTTGTGGTGGCTGGAATGGTCGGTCGATACCTCACCTCGGCCATCCGTCGCTCGAACGAAAAGAAACGTGTGTTGGAACTCAACATGGCCAATTCGGCAGAGTCAGAAAAGGAGGCGAGATATAACTCGCTCGCGCGAAAAAAAGCCGAAGCGAACCGTCCGCCTCCACCACCGTCGCAGTTCGGCGCGGGTCCTTCGGCCTACCAGTCTCCGGTTGTGTACCAACAGGCAATGCCGCCCCAACAGCAGGGTTACATTCAAATGGGGGCTCCTGGTGGTGGGTACGGTGGTGCACCCGCTGGTGGGTACGGAGGTGCACAGGCTTCTCCGTACGGGTACACTACCCAGTACCCTCCCCAGCCTCAGCCACCGGGGATGGGTTACGCTCAAGGCCAGCAGATCTTCCAGCAACAACAGCAGTACCAACAAGGAGGCTACCATACACGATACTGAACAAAACACATATACTAGACTTTTGAGGCGATTAGGATTGTTTGAGACCCATCCAGCTCTGTTTTATTTGCGTTGATCGTTTGCTTGGCTATTTGCTTGTTCCTTCTCATGCGGCGGTATCATTCTCAATTCGCTGGGATTTTTCGATTGTAGTCTTTATATCCACCGCTTCCCTCACCTCGTCTCTGCTCAAATATGCTTCGTTTGTGCACTTATGTACTCTCTTTACTTTTACTGCTTTTTGGTCATTGTTTTTCCTTCATTACATAAACTGTCAAGAAAAAATATAGCAAGTGGGTCTTCTCAACAACCAACTGAAGAAGATCGAACTACTCGATAGGGCAAAGCAAAACCTCTGCAGGTGGGGAAACTTACACTTTCGTGCTGGAGAAACTACTGGAACTCATACGGACGGCAAGTCCATTGTGTTTGGCTGTTGGGGGTGGGTCATCGTCGGGATGGGGCCCGAGCCCATCGACGGGACGGTGGGGGACTCGTTGTGTCGTTGCGTTCGTATTGCCGCCTCAGAAGCGGCGTTTGCCTCGTTGTTGTTGCACCGACCCGCTTTGGGTTATGCTTAACGATCAGGTCCCCGCGAACGGCGCAGAGCTTGTCCATTCTTATGGAAAAAAGCTCAGGGCTCTCGAGGATCGTGAGAGGGCCGGAGGATTCGAGTGACGGGAGGGAGGAGCTGTGTGAGTTGCGTGTATGTGATTGCGAGGTCCGAGTCTACGGTTCTCAGCGATGGCATTGAGATTGAATCAAGGTGAGAAAGCAGGACCGACCCGGCGTGAGTAAGCATCGGGAACTAAGGGATCGAATCGCAGATTCTTGAGTTCTGGTGAGATTGGGAAGGACTGGTGGATCTTACCGACGGTTGCAGGGCTTCGTTGTTGGCTGCAGAGTGGATCGATCTGGCGTCGGTTAGCGAGTCGAAAGACAACATGCCGGTGAGGGCCGGGTTGCTTGCGATGTGCATCTGAGCAGAAACTTTGTGGATCGAGGGGGGCGGAGTCGGAGAAACAGACGCAGGTGCGAAAGCGACATTCGTGCACCCGTGATCCCCGCTCCGGGAACAGAAAGTGATGAGACCAAGGCATTTCGATTATGCTGCTCCAGGGCTCGTGCGTACCTGACGACCACTTTGGCGTCCTCTGTCAACCGCATCGGAATGACAACCGATCCCGCGCTCGCGTTTGTAATGCTTAAAGCGTGAACTTGCGCTGTGATCTGCTAGAGGTCGATGATCCCGTGGACATTCGGGATCGAGGGATATCGATGGTTGGGTGTTACATGGTAGGCACTGGATCAAGTTCTGTGAGAGACTCGATTCTTGTTACCCAGGCCGGAAGGGCGAGGGAAGTCACTTGGAGGGATGGTGAAAGGATCAATGCGATCAAGATACGAATGGTTTTAAAAGTGCAAAGGGGGTGGCATCGTTCGGACTGGTGTGTGAATGTATTTATTCATTGACTGAACGAATGTGCGTCGAAGCTTCGGCGGATACAGTTTGAGATTTGCTTGCTCTTTGTTGGATTGGTGCGCCTGAGAGTTTCATTATGCTCTTGTACGCTGCATTGTCGACTTTGATGTCTCAGTGACTTGCAGTCACAGAAATTTCTGACTTTGTCTTGAATCTCCATCTGGTACGGGGAACAGACCCTTGATGTGAGCTGCGGCTCTCAATGCCACAGGGGCATTTGCAGGGTACACAGCCGATGGTAGCTCATCAAGCAAAACCCGAAAAGCCGTCTTTTCAGGCATCACGAGTTGTTTTTTTAAACAAACTTCTGCTACACATGTTGTGATAAATTTGTCACGTTCCTGGTGAGGTGTGGATTGTTGTAATAGTATCACTACAGCACGATCCGCTTCCTTCGGCCCATTCTTGCGCACTTTTGCTTTGACGGTCTGGCGTTGGCTTTCTCAATGAAGTGAGCTGATATTTCTCAAATATAACAATGTTGTATTATTTCCAGCACCACATCCGTGAATGATGTTTGATGGCGGTGAGCGAAAATTTGCTGGGAAAGTTGAGGAAAATCATATATTATTCTCCGAGGTACACACCATCCTCCTTTCGGACCGTTCCAGTCAGGAAAGAATGGATCAGTTTCAACTCAACACCATTCTGTGGTCCTCTTGTGTTGGCATTGCAGTGATCCTGCTTGGATACTGTGTGTACACGTATGTCAGGACCGACACCCCTACCATCACCCACAAGCTACTGGTGGCCGCTTCCGCTGTGTTCGTCTTGAAAACGGTCACTGCGCTAGTGTACGGCGTGATAATGTGGCTACCCCCCGGCCCGCGCTACGGTAAGCTCCAAACCACATTACAAAACTCACGTCCTCACTGGTACAATAGTTGGAGTGTATCTTTTCCTCAATGCTCCACATGTGATGCTTTTCTACCTGTACGAAGTCCGTCTGTACATTTTTGTCTCCAAGCAGATCCCGGAATCCGCGGTGAACGGCATCCGTGTGTTCATGTACTGTCTGATCGGGCTTTTTGCGACCAACACGTTGGTCCTGACAACTTTGGGTGTCGTTTATGCGACGAACAAGCCCGATGGATCGTATGATTCTAGTGGAACGGGATTCTACGAGGTCAAGATCATCAATTACGCGATCGAGCTGACGATCTGCTTCTTCATTTTGCTTGGGACGTTTGTATCGACCAATCAGAGGTTCTTCCAGATGAAGAGCGCGAGACTCAATGCTTCGGATTTTCTGTACAGAGTCATCCTCACATCTGACACCACCATTTTCTTTGTCGTCTTTGTCATTGTCATATACAAGGTATGCGGCGACCACGATGCAGCATGGAACTGTTTGGCTGACGTTGCTTTTGCATAGGCTTTAACCACATTCAAGTTCAACACATCCGGCAGTATCGGACTTCTTCCTTTCGGAAACTGTAAGCAACCTTACTTTCGTGCAATCACTTGGATTTATTCTAAACCCTTTCACAACTACTCAGTGGGTTTCCAGCACTTGATTGACGCCATTCAATACACCCTCATGGTGATCAATCTCCTCATTCCTGCCGCTCTGTATCGCTCCAAGGTTTCCGGAAAGTCTACTAGTCGGAGCCGCACGGGCAGCCGCACTGCGTCCTCATCGGCGAAGGAACCGACTTCCAGCGCCGTTTCCAGAGGCCACGCGATCGAGACTCACATACCGCTCGACGAAGTTTTCTCGCTCGGCGAGAAGAAGCCGAGTGGCGACGATGTCAGTGTAAAGACAACGACGCAGCTTCTTCGTAATCCCAGCTTCGGCACGGGAAAGAACAACCGATTGGAGGATTCGGGGCTACTTTCGCAATCGACTCAGTTGCAGATGGTTACATACAACCAGGCGCGGCAGGATCTGCTTGGAAATGGAGGTGGAGTTCTTGGAGGATACAACAACAACAGCAACACGAGTGTTTACAACCCCGATGCCCAATTCAACCAGTTCCCGAAACCGCCGGTCCAGTTTGGGACTAACACCAACAACAGCACTACAAGTCTGTTCAACCCCGACGCCGCCCAGTTTAACGGCCCTAAACCGCCCAACACATTCGTGGATGTGAATCGAGTTCCAACTCCTTTTAACCAGCAAGGAAATGCGCCGCCTTACTCTCCCACCGGAACTGGAACAAAATATCCGATCCCTCCGTACTCTCCTTCACGTGCTGAACCGAACTTCTCCCAAATGCCGTACTCTCCAACCCGATCGGACACTAACTTCACGCAGTCACCTTACTCTACCACTCGAGGCGATACTAACTACGAGCAGCCTCCGTATTCACCTACCGGTGCTGGGCCGAACACCTCCCAGGATCAGACTCGAGGTCGTGTGCAGTATGCGCAGCAGGGAGTTGTTAACCCAAAGATTTCTCAAGTGACATATGATCGGGTGTGAAGGTGCTCTGAGACTATACTTCATCGTGTGTAAACCATTCGCCGTTTCTAGATGTAGATGTAGATGCACCTTTCTGACGACATTTACCTCTTGTAGCTTCTTGTTTCTCTTTAAGTCATTTCTGTATTCTTTTTTTCCCTGTGCTATCCAATCATACTTTTGATTTGAATCTAACTGGCTTCGGACACGAATGAGTCATGAATCTGCCTTTCCGTTTCGTTTTTTCGTGACCAGGACCCAACAGAGACCCAAGGGCAGCTATTAATGCTATTCGCGCAAACTGAATCATGAATGTCAAGCGCCAACCTCTTGCACATCCATCGTGGTGGATGAAACCAGTAAAGGGTCCTTTTTGCACCACACAAAAAAGTTATGCTATCATGACGTATGGAAATGGTGTATTTCTGGATGGTTGCCTCCCATTGGTGGAGCATCACTCAGCGAATACATCGCAGTGAGCTTTGTCATTGGATATAGCAATCATCTTCTGGCGGCTGATTGGACGGTGGTTTGGAGCGGTGTAACTATTTCGACCCACCAGTGGCATCAAAGGCATTGTTTCAAAAAATTTTGGTTATAACATGGGGGCGCACAATTTAAGAAGGTCAACTTCTTCGTCCGCTGAGTTTGTTTTTTGGTGGAGATGGACGAACAACACCTCAACACAGCGCTATGGTCGACCTGTGTGGCCATATCTGTGACCCTTCTCACTTACTGCGTGTACTCACACATCAAGGCTGACAGCCCAACGGTTACACACAAATTGCTTGTGGCGGCCTCGGCAGTGTTTGTCCTGAAGACAATCACTCCGTTGGTTTACGGATTAGTTCTGTGGCTCCCCCCTCAACCCCGATATGGTGAGTGCGAGCGAATATGCTCTTGTGATTTTTGAAACTGAATGGAACTTTCCACAGTGGGAGTGTTTTTATTCCTCAACGGACCGCACGTCATGCTTTTCTATCTGTATGAGGTCCGTTTGTATATCTTCGTGACCAAACAGTTCCCCGAAGCTGTCGTTCGAGGAGTTCGGATTTTCATGTACTGCTTGATTGGGTTGTTCGCATGCGTCTCAGTCGTCCTCACTTCGCTGGCCGTGATTTATGCAAAGAACACTCCGTCTGGTGGATACAGTACGGATGGACCAGGATTTTTTCAAGTGAAGGTCGTTAACTACTCGGTCGAGCTGACGATTTGCTTCTTTATTCTGCTGGGAACATTCGTGTCGACTTATCAGCGCATCATCCAAAACCGCGCGGCCAACCTCCACGGATCGAGTTTCCTATACATGGTCATCTTGACTTCCGACACAACAATGTTTGCGATCGTATTCCTCATAGTAATATACAAGGTATTTCTTGATCGCCATCTTCGAAAGCTGTCGTATTGATCTCGGCTTTGGTAGTCGGCAACCAGCTTTGATGTTAACATCGGAGTACTTCCGTACGGCAATAGTAAGCACGCAAGTTTGGTTCTGTTAAGCCTGACTGATCAGTTCACCCTTATTAAGTTGGCTTCCAACACTTGATAGATGCTATCCAGTTCATCCTCATGGTGGTCAACCTTCAAATCCCCGCTGTGATATACCGATCAGCTACATCTGGTAAATCAACAAGCCGTAGTCGAACCGGCCCATCCTCGAAAGGCCAGACGGATAGCTCCGGGGTGCGCGGTTACAACGTTGGACCACAGATTCCGCTCGATGAGCTTTCGAACGCCGAGAAGAACATGGGCTCAAATGATTCGGTCAGCGTTCGAACTACCACACAGCTGCTTCGCACGCCGAGTTTCAGCTACGGAAAGGTGGATCAAAACCCGAAAGTGGATGATAAGCTTGGATATTCCCCGACAAAACAGCTCCAGCTATTCACTTACAACCAAGCGAAATCAGATTTGTTGGAAGGAGGCGGAGGTGGTGTTCTTGGCGGTTACAATGCTGGAATGCCCGTGTACACGGATGTGCTAAGCGCACAAACGCCCTCTCAAACCTCGCCCCAGAGAACAAGTCCCTACCCTTACAACCAAGGGTACACCCAACCAACTGGACAACCGCTTGCAGCTGGGCCAAACTATACTGTAAATGGTTCGATCCAGTACATGCAACAGCCGAGTTACCCAAACAACGCGCAAAGAGCTCACGGTTGGGCCTAGGTGAAATGATCCAAACTTGCTTAATGCATGAATTGTTCTCCCTGTTGGAAGAAGTATTGGAAACAAGGGCGGTGCTTGTTAGGCTTGAAAGCATCGATCAATTCTTTGACATTGTTAGAAAGATCGCAAACTGTATAATAATTGCAACTGATTTGCCCGTAAAAAGCCTCAGTCAGCAGACTGTTTCGAACGTTGATACGCAACTTTGCGATGCAATCGAAAAAAACGCAGAATGTAGAGCTTGCACTACTAATTAACACCCTGTACATGACGCTCGATTGCCAACTCACAACATTATTGTCAGTTATTATTGATGCGCAATAAATCAATACTCGTAGGTTGGCTGTTTAAGTCTCAAATGCATAAAATGTAACCAAGAAGACGAGTGACAAGCACAGTAAGATTAAAGCGACTAAACATAGTTGCCGGTGAAAATATTTAGCACAATCTTGAAGCACCGCTCCAGACTATTAGCTGCCCTTCGTTTGCTCATGCTACCATGCTTTTTCCTTGCGAGCTCGAATCCCCCTTCATTCCACCATATCAATGTTTCGCTATCATTTGCCTTTATGATCCCCCTCTCGCTCCATTTCAGCTCCAACCCGCTCCCCCTCCACCACTCCAACACGTCCACCCGTCCCATTGCACTCGCGTCGTCCATAGCATCTGAGCTCCACCTCATCTCCAACCCACTCCGTTTCCACCACTCCAAAACGTCCACCCGTCCCATCGCACTGGCCCTATCGATCGCACGTTGTGTGTAAATAAGTTCGCGGTTTGATCTGAGATGCATTTCGAGCACGTCGATGAGTCCAAGTCTGCTCGCGTTGTCCATGGAAAGTCCCTCGACGAGACCGATGAGTCGTATCTGCACATGTGTGCGTTGGAAGTAGGTGCAAACTTCGAAGGCCTGAGTGGGTTTGCCGGCCCATTCGCCGAGGAGAATGAGGATATTGTCGAGGATCTCGAGTGGTACAAAAGTCATTAGTGTTATTCTTTCGTTGATCTTGTTGATCTTGCCTGATTTTCGCTCTCGGAGAATTTAAGTGGATGCGTGCGCACCCCTGACGTAGTGGGGGGCAGTTGAAAACGTATCCCATTGGGGAGAAAAGAAAACGGAAAAAGACATGCGCAGATTTTGAGTTCAGACACTATTAGTTGTGGCTGCGATGCATGCCATCGATTGTCCAGTTGTCTGTGGAGCGGGACCTTCTGCGCATGGAAGTCCTCAGTTCCGAGAGCCCCCGAGAGACACCCGGTTGCGCAAATATGAGATAATACTGTTTTGTATCGGCCATGGGTCTGATAGTCAAGATTTTTTTCGACAATAACGAAGGATCTGGTTCTTTGAGTAGCGTCAAAGAAGCCCAATGAATCTTATTATTCCCAAGAGCAGCACGAACTTGGTTCTTTGCATGCTTGTGATGTTCTTACCGAGTAGATTCCCGCAAGGATCCGTTTACCTTGGCTCAAGAAACAGAGTTTTACCAGATCAAATTATGCGAGACGAGACGTTGGTCGACAATGAGAAAGTTCAAGAATACTGTATTATGCTACGTAGTAATGGAATACGGGCTTTCAAACGTATCAGAACCACGAATCGTTCTCGCCCCTAGAAACCCCCCTCTCCTTTCCGAGGAAGCTGGCTCGCCCCAGGGTTTGCACCTGATACCCCGAAATTAGACAAAAGTCTAGATGTACAATGAAAAACAAAAATAAATAAAGAGATCAAGGAGAAGAAAAAAATTGGACAAAAAGAAAGGACGGAAACAATCTCTAAGAATCGAAATCTCCCTTAAATTAAACCAAACTGAAGATCGAGAGAGAACAATCCAAGGAGGCTTGAACTCAATCATGGACTCGACGCATGCTTGCAGTTATCACAAGTTAGAGAGTGCGTTGGGATGAATCCTGATAGTTCCGTCGATATTTCCCATTTGTTGTCGCTTTAATCTCAAAATGAAAGTCGTTGGAGAGCCTCTCCAGCTCCTGAGCTTCATCGATCTTTCAGCTATCTGTATCTTCCTTCTTTTGGGAGATAAAGCTAACCTCAATACTTAAAACGGTCTCCCAACCTTTCATGCTTCCCTTTATTCATTTGTTCGGCGTGTGTTTAAATTGGAATTGTTCGCCTGAGTGAAACTAAGGAGCTCTCAGAAACTGACTGGAGAGCATGACAAGGACTCTTCATAGCTGGGACTAAGGAGCTTGAAAAAGTGCAAGATAAGAGCAATGGCGGAACTTGAAGGTCATTAGCACTCCCAAAAGGATTTGATGGATAGGGCTAAGGATCAACCTTTTTTGTGAGAACTGTTCATCCCCCATTCGGACATAAAAAGGTTTTGTTTTACTAAATATTCATGCATTTCATGCACGCCTGAAAATTTTTTTGCTTTCGGACGCTTCGATTGGATTGGTCGATGTGGGTGGTTCTGGTGTTGGCCCTCTCCGAGACGGATTTTTGCGGATGAATAGATGTTCTTTTGAGCGTTTGCTTGAGCGTCATCGCAACCTGAGCGGGACGTGACTTCTCCCCCTTTTGCTCCCTTTCGACCCTCTTGTTGTATATTAATATAATAAACAACTGACAAGCAGGGGCATACTAAAAATTTGCGGTGTTTCTTGAAGACTGTTTTGGATCGTTGGCTATGGAGCAGCTCCAACTCAACACGATCCTATGGGCGTTGTGTGTGGCCATTGCGGTGATCCTGCTAGTTTTTTGCGTGTACTACATTGTCAACGCTGAGCATCCGACCATAACACACAAGCTCCTCGTCGCCGCTTCCACTGTGTATGTCTTGAAGACTGTCACTCCTTTGGTCTACGGATTGATTCTTTGGCTGCCCCCACAGCCCCGATACAGTAAGGCGAAGACGAGACTGTTCTTCCAATATCTCACTTGAAATCTTGTAGTTGGAGTGTACCTCTTCCTCAATGCACCACATGTCATGCTTTTCTATCTCTACGAGGTCCGTCTGTACATTTTCGTATCAAAGCAGTTTTCACAGTCAGCAGTTCGTGGAATACGGACATTCATGTACTGCTTGATCGGGCTGTTTGCAGCCAACACACTGGTTCTCACTTCGCTGGCTGTAATTTACGCAACAAACACTCCGTCTGGTGGATATTCATCGGATGGGCCGTGGTTTTATGTGATCAAGGTCACAAACTACGTGATAGAGCTGGTCATTTGCTTCTTTATCCTTTTGGGAACATTCGTTTCGACCCATCAACGCATCATTCAAAATCGCACTGCTAGGTTCACCGGGTCCAACTTCCTTTACATGATCATTCTTACTTCCGATACCACCATTTTCGCAATCGTGTTCACGATTGTTATTTACAAGGTAAAACCGTTCATTTAAGCTGTACCCGATTCTCCGCCATGTAATTAATCTGGTCTGTATATAGTCAGCGACCAGTGTTGATGGAAATATCGGCGTGCTTCCTTTTGGAAATCGTAAGGCTGCTCCGACCTTCCTATGCGTTCACTTCTAAGAAAACGTGTTTCTTGCAGTTGGTTTCCAGCACCTGATCGACGCGATCCAATACACTCTGATGGTCGTCAACCTGGTCATTCCTGCTGCGATATATCGATCGACGGTGTCCGGGAAGTCCACCAGTCGCAGTCGAAATGTCGTCTCCTCTGGCAAGAACGGTTCCGGAAACGGTGGGATCCCGCTTGATGACGTATTCTCAAACAACGATGCAAAGAAGCAGCAGCGGAAAGGTGATGATGCCAGCATCAAGACAACCACAAGACTACTCCGAGCTCCAAGTTTCAGCGTCGGGCACATCGATCCCAATCAGAATCCCGAAGTGTCACATGGGCAATCACCTCCAAAGCAGCTGCAGCTTTACAGTTACAAACAGGCAAAGCTTGATCTATTGGAGAACGGAGTCGGAGGTGTTCTTGGAGGCTACAACAACGGCAGCGGAGCAACGATCGCAACTGATGCCCTCCAACACCAAGCGTATTTACACATGAATTTGTCACCCGGACCTTCGCCGTTCATTCAGCATGATAGACGAGCTGAATCGGCACCGAATCGGCCAATGTATGGATAGGGGAGGTGACGAACTAATAGATTAGACATTATGATTCATTTTTTGGGAGATGCAACGTGTCTTTTCTTTCAATTTCCTTTTTTTTGCATTCCTGCTCCTTGTAATTGGAACAATTAGTTAACAACATGAAGCAAAATGGGTCCGGTGAAACAAACATTGATGTTTCAGCAGCATTTGAACTGCCGCCAATCGGATGTTTATAATTTTGGTTGATTTCCTTGGGATGCTCTACCGACTTTGGACTACGACAGCTCATGTGCTCTATTTTCGAATCGATGGAGCTACATTTAAGATTATCTCAGGGTCCTTCACTAACGTTTCTTAAGCCATCCAACCAGGTGAAACGTGACGGTGCTGATCACAAACATTATCCCTCCAACGAAGAAAATCGTTTCCGGCCTCGTGCCCACGGTGCGCTGGTAAATTTGCGCATACAGCTGGCTCCCAATAATCAACGGCAAACTATCAATCTGAATCACAAACGTATTGATCAGGCCCAGACAGTCCGGGTGAATCATCTCTGCGATCAATGCACCCTCAATTGCGTTGCCGAGCGATCCGATCCCTGCGAAGGGGATGAGTGCGTAGAGGATCCAGGATCGGTTCGCGAGGGCGAAGAGGAATGCGTGGAGTCCGGCGATGAAGGTGAAGAGTTTGGCTTGGGAGAGCATTGTGAGGTAGTTGAGAAGTTTCTCGTAGGCAGCTGGTGTAGGTGTGGAGGAGTCGTCGATGACGACGATGGTGTCCGGATCGGAAGACTGCGTTGAGGCTTGAAGAAGGGGTTCGGTTTCGTCTGCGGTAGCTGAAATATGATTCTTGGACTTGAGTTGGGTAAATCGAGCACGGAACGTGCGATCAACGAGCGGAAGCACAAACATCATGGCTGCGGCCGCGGCGAGGGTGTTCCCCGCCATGAAGAGCGATTCTTCCCAAGCGATCCAGCCGAAACGATAATTGGTGTAATACGCCCGGATCGCGTTCTGCGACTCGCGTCCTAACCAGTAAATCAAGAACGGCAGCATCGTGAGCCAGGGAACTTCTTTGCGAAGGTCGAGCTTGAGAACATCGAGCGAATTCCCGGGATCATTGCCGTCATGTGGAATACGAGTTTCTTGAAGAATGAAGATGCCGTAGAGAAGGGATAGAAGAGCGAATACGCAACCGAGAATGAATGGGATTGTGAAGTCTCCTGTCACCTGAATACTTTGTTTACTCGGGATCATAATAAGCTTCTCGGCTGTACCTTCATGAGATAACCACCTAACACCTCCGCGAATGTGAGTGTGAGGAGGTATGTCGCCTGGAATGCACCGAACAAGCTGATCCGTGTCTCGGCAGTAGTAGCATCCACTACAGCTGAGTTCATCAAGCTGGACAAAGCCAAGTTGCCGCCGGTAACACCAAAGAAGAACTTGCCTACCAACAGAAACTCGTACGGCAAAGACAGAAAGAGAGCAATCAAATCACTTAAGTGGCGGAGGATCGATCCGCAACAGATGAGCAAAAATACAGGTTTTCGACCTGTGTCGTTCATTTGGTCAGTTGAAAGAATAATCCTGATCCATCTCGGGAACTGTGTTCACCCACCATATTTGTCAGACGCCCAGCCGTAGAGAGGTGCCATCACAAAGGAGGGAATCATGGAAGCGTATTGAAGCAAAGGCGAGATTTTGGCCAGCATCTGTTGAACTTCTGGAATCCCGGCGCATGTATTGTTAGGTGGGTCAACCAAAGTGGTTCCCATCGGCTCTGTCCGTTTAAGATACGCATCACAAACGGTTTTGATCAGATATTGCTTGAACGGAGCCTCCTTCACAATGTCTCTGTTCTTGACACGACGGTTAGAGAATGATAATTGAAGACAGTATCGCAACAGATATAAACGAACCCGAACATCAACAGGAAGAGCAACGGTAGAACAAGGTACTGATAATAGGAAGGTTTTGATTTCAAGTATTCAAGCTTCCTTGTTCCCGAGTCTTTCTCTCGAAGTTGACGAGAGGTGGAGGGGACATGATGCCGATTCTGATGGTCTGACGCTAGCTCCGTGTCAGACATGTGAATTGGACTGATAATTACTGGCTACAGATCGAGAGATATATACGTTCTTTGCACGATGGCACAGACCAAGTTCTTCCGTGAATGAACGGCACAGACTCGCCGAACAAAATATTTTAACTAAAATTAACTACTCGAGAAAGCGCAGCAACAGCTTACCCAAAATCATTATTAGAAGATAAATATAAGATAGAGAATATAAGCGTATGAAAAGGACTGGGACGTGATACGGCTAAAGAAAGGGAGCCCGTAAAAGGAAAAGAAGAAAAGACAACGGTGTGGTGTCCGGGGTTAACCCGATAACATAGAAACGGTTATCAATAATGGAGAGGGAGAGAATAACAATACGCGGAAATCGCATGCAATCAGCATCATCCCTCAGGCCTTTTTAGGAATTCTGTGATCCACCGGAAACGTAACCCAACGAATCTTGGGATTTGTCTCTCTGAAGCGCAGCATATCGCATAGGCGGCAGATACGACGGCGGGGCAACAACCTGCGACTGTCTCCATAGCTCTTTTGGTTGAGAATCTTCTCGCGGAATGTAACGCGGAAGAGTCGGAAGTCTCGCCATCGGTGCGGGCTGAGTTGGGTCGAGCAGACCGGTGGCAACGGATTCCAGGTTCCGACGTTTTCTACGGCGCGTGATCCTGTTGATGCATCCAAGGGTAACGACGGAGAAAAAAACGACGGAAGCTGCGATCAACAGGATCCAGTTTGTTGTAGAGTTTGACGCGGAGTAATTGGATGGACGGGAAGTGGTGGTGGGCACTAGGGTAGCGGAAAGAGTGGATGATGCAGAGGTAGCGGTGGAAGTTGGGTCCATCTCCGGGGATTCTTCGGTGAGAAAGAAAGAATTGATGGGTTTCAAGAAAGAAAGAATTGATGGATTTCAAAGAAACTTCGGCCCTTTCGTGTGTGGCGTTCGATGACCCACTTGAATGCCGATGTGTCGAGGGTGGCCGGCGGAATCATCTTCGAAAGAGAAGAATAAAACGGAACGAAATGAAAAAACAATGCAAGAGATATATCAGTCCAGTGAAATCTGCATCACGGCGGCGTAACGACCCAAATCGTGCATACGCATGGCATATTTTCCAGACCGCCTTAGTGTTCCGTGGTATGAACGTTAAACCAATAAGAATGAGTAGTTGTAAATAATACGCCCTTCCGTTGTCATTTCCAAATAGAGTTCTGGTTCACCTCGTGTGGCTGCAACCCTGATCTTGCCGCTGTGGCAGCGTCCAATCACAATCCAGATTGCCATACCGGTGGCAGTGCTATCCTAGCCCTGGGCATTTTATAGGGGAATATCAACAC
Organism: Cladochytrium replicatum; assembly: GCA_025526935.1. Classification (NCBI taxonomy): domain Eukaryota; kingdom Fungi; phylum Chytridiomycota; class Chytridiomycetes; order Cladochytriales; family Cladochytriaceae; genus Cladochytrium; species Cladochytrium replicatum. Next base: position 37,707 of record JAHLKD010000079.1, on the reverse strand, counting down.
AAAATTCCCTTTAAACCCTGACCTGAAACTCTCCACACGAAACGACTTGACTTGCAAGTAGCTACCATGCCAGCGTTCTCAAAGGAGTCTGCTCTCAACGTCACCTCGCTGACCCTCAATGTGCTGACCCTCGTCGGCGCTGTCGGCTTCATTGCCGCTGGGATGCTCGTGTCCCGTGCGCCATACCTCGAGTACATTGTCGACATCACAAAGAACATCCCCACCTCCGTCCAAATGCTCCTCTCCACCTCGTCGGTGTACTCAATGTCGTCTGACTTCAACCGCGCAATCATCGAGGCTTCCGACCTTGGCTGGTGGTTGATTGCTGCCGGTAACGTGATGCTCGTTTCCACCTTCCCCGGCTTCTTGGCTGTTTCCACCAGGATTCGCAGGCGTCCTGGTGTCCAGGTGAGAAACATGGGTGAGGTGTTCCAGCACATTTCGCTAATCTAATATGTGGTTGTGCCGATGTCAACTACTTAAGTCCCAGAACTTTGCTCCCATTGTCGACGCTGACGCAGAGACCGAGCAGCCCGCTTCCTCGTTCGTCAACCCCGCCCGTAAGCGCCGCTACATTGAGTTCTTCCTTGTCTGCATTGCTGTCGACCTTTTCGTCGCCTCTGCGGCTTCTGGCTACGCTCTCTTCCGTGTCAGCGGAAACCGTGCCCAGCTCGCTACCGTCACTGCCGCTCAGGTCGACGTCGTTCCCCAGCTCGAGCTTCTTATGATGCAGATCGACAACCAGTGCTGCGGTTACACCCAGGGTGTCATCTCCGACGGAACCTCTGCCATGGGTGATGTCCTTGGTATCATGCAGGAGACCTTCGCTGGCAACGCCAACATCACCGACGAGATGGCCGAGTCTATCGAGGAGAGGTTCCTTGGAACTTCGCTCAACCCTTGCGAGACTGCGGAGAAGGTCAGCAAGATGCCCGCTTGCTACGAGATGGTCAAGAGCAGCGTCGACATGCAGTTCATTAGCTTCATTGCTCTCCTTGGCGCTACTGGCCTTATCTGTAAGTACACTAAGTGTCTCTCTTTGAACAAATGTTGATATTTTGTACTCTTTTTCAGTGATCGGTAGCTTGATCACCAACATCTTCCTCTACCGCCACTTGAAGGCCCTCCCCACTGAGGAGTCTGGTGTCAACGGTCACAGCCTCACCAAGCTCGAGCAAGACTTTGAGCACATGAAGGAGCCCACTGACTACCCCACTCCGGTCAGCAAGAAGGTCATCCGAACGACCACTGCCAGCCAACCCCCAGTGTACGAGGCTGAGGCGTCCAAGTAGATTCTTAGGCTAGAATGACATGCGTTTCCGTTTTTGCTCGTGGTTTATATTTCGATTGTTCACAAACTGCAAAATGTGCTGCACGTTTACCATTGTTAAACCAGCTCCTTTTGAACTATTCTTTTTTTTGGGAGACCAGATTTGTTAATAGCATTTGCGAATACTGTGCGGTTAAAAAGAATTTCTTGACTTCACACGTGTCTGTGGCAACGCGGACGATTAAATTGTGTTCTGGGCTGCTGAGCAAATCGAATCATGACCCTTCAGAGAAGAGCTCCGTTGCAGCGGGCAGCAACCCTGAACCGTCTCATCAAGGCAAAGACGGTCGGATTCATCGGCGGCCTCTCGCTTCTCGTCAATGCAATGTCGGGTCCTGGCATTCCGTTCGTTCCATCACTCTTCCAAGTGTCTGGATGGGTGCTTCCTGTCATCGCATTCTTTGTGTTTACTATCGTGTCTTCTCTTTCCGTGCTCTTCATCGTGGAAGCGATGCAGGCGATTCCGGGCAACAAGCACTTTCAGGTGGATTTGGGCTCGAGAGGGAGATTATTTTTGTTTGATTTCTGACATTGGATCGTTGGTGTAGGGCACAGTGGAGTATGGGACCTTGATCAACTTTTATTTTGGAAAGAAGGCGCATCTGCTCGGGCAGTTCTTCTTGTGCGGTGCGCTATTGTCGCAGGCGATCCAGTCCATAGTACTGACTTCCCAGGTTAGCAACTCAGAATGGTGATTTTCGTTTGTGAATCAATCGATTTTCTTATTGCTTTTCGATACAGACCGCAGATGACTTGGCTTTTCGGTTGACCGGGAAAACGTGTGGTTTGGTGTTAAGCAAGGGTCTTCAGTGGAAATGCATACAAGCGTCCACATTCCAGGACTGGACTTTCCTGACCGTGGGCTATCTTGTACGTTTTAGGTGGATATGAAATACTGGTTGTTTGGCTGATCGTATCGCTTCTAGGGGACGTTGGTCCTCGCTATACCCTTCTTCTTTGTGAACATGGACAACAACATTCAAGTTCAGATTTGTACGCTACATTGTGCTGTTATCTCCTTAAAGAGCACTCAATTCACCTCTTCTTACAGGCGCATTCTTTCTTTTGTTCGTGTTGCTGTTCCATTGGATTACAGCCTCGATTCTGCAGACAACTTTTACGATAAAGAAACTTGAAGCCATTGGCGTCGGGCTGTCGTCTGTTGCCGGTGTCGTGCTACAGAATCTTGCGTTCACAGTCGTAGTTCCAAGTTGGATCAACTTAAAAGTATGGGTTGTGCAACGTTCCCTAGACTTCAGAGACTTATAAATCCTACTTGGTAGAGAAAGGACGTCAACGCGCAGTACACTGTCTGGTCTGCCACGACGATTATGTCTGCGGTGTACATTGTATTCGGCATGATCGCAGCGATGGGGTTTGATGATCTTGCAAACAACGATTTCATGCAGACCATGAGGAACAAAGCCCGTCCCACAGCACTCAGCCTGGCGTCCACCTACGCGTTCACGTTCTGCATGTTGCTGCCCGGGATTCCGGTCAACTTGATCGTCGCAAAGCTGAATCTGACCCAGAATCGCGTCATGGGGAAAAGTGAGTGTAATTTGTAACGCTGTAATCCATCCATGTTCATGATCTCTTCACAGTTCCTGCCACGTTGGCCACATTCGTAATCCCATGGATTGTCGCGATTCCTTTTCTCAGGGACGGTACACTTCAGGGATTTGTTGATTGGACTTCGCTGGTCTTTGTTTCCACTGCGAATTTCGTCTTTCCGATAATCATTTACTTTCGCTGCGTCCGTTTCCGGAAAAGCTACAACGCTGATCGAGGTATCGTTGAAAGATTCACTGTGTCATAGAGGATGCTAGGATGCTAACGCACGTAATAGTTCTTACGCTGAAACAAAAGTTGCTGCTGAAGGAGATTCACTGGTCCTCTCGGACTATTCAGAATTTCATCAATTCGTACAATGCGAGGATTGGTGAACTGGATGCTCAGCGTACAGCAACTCTAAAGTTTGGGAATGGTCAACCTCAACGGCGCTTTACCAAAACGGATATAGTTGGTTACGGTAACCTACCGAACCAGATGCCGCTGAATGTCGGCCAACCTGAAATGCAGTACAACCTCCAGAGATCGAATACGGAGCGGTCGTTTGGGGCACCCAACGTTGTTAAAGTACGGCATTCTGGGCAGGAAGGGGTCGGGTTTTTGTCGGACCCGTTTGCCGGAACTCCTCATGCTAATCCGCAGCCATTGGGTGGTGTGCCGCCGTATGATACGACGAGGAGTTCGACGATGAAGCCGAAGCTGACTATGCGGGTCACGATCGCGATGGACGATGACGATGATGTGGGGAGTCGACGTGATCCTGCCCTCCGCGCGGCCGAGATTGCGTCCGAAGATGCGGTTACCGACTCTACTCTCCTACGACGGAAGAATACTAAGCGTGGAGCCGGTCCGTATCTGGACCCTCAACGAGTGGCGACGCTATCTAGATCCCCGCAACACCTATCCCCTCAAACTCAATCGACCCATTCGAGTTCCGCGAGATCCCCACAACTCCTGTCACCCAACTCTGCAGCAGAACGAAACAGTCATCTGCAGCCCCGCCGCCTTTCCAATCAGAGTGCGGGAGAACGCAGCACGTTCGTGCAAACCCTGTCGCGGATCGCCCGGGGAACGTACAGGAAAAGTTTTGCGGACGATGAATCAGTTCACGCGCCACGAACGCTGTCGAGACATTCGAAGCAAGTTGATCTGATTAGCGAGAGCGAGGCTGCGGCGCTTGTAATGCTGCTTGATGAGGATGTGCCGGATCCTGAGGAGGAAAGGGCAACGCGACGCAAGCATGACTCTGGTGATGTTGGGATGACGACGTTGACGAGGCGGACGTTGGGAAGGTCTTTGGAGACGAGTCATGTTATGCCAATGCAGCAAGTGCATGATTCAGGGATGAGGGGGAGCTATTTGCCGCACGGGGCTGGTTTTGGGAGCGGTGGACCGGATATGGATTATCGACGTGGCGGATCGATGCCACCGCTCTCTCAGCCAAGAAATGCAACCACGGGCGGATATCCAAACGTTCCACCAAGTTCCACGGTTCCTGTCAACTCCGTCCGGACATACCAGTCCGATGTTCATTCGCGTGACCCAAATCATGACGCTCCAGCGCAATATTCTGGGATGGCGGCGTCGCACGGGGAACAGAACCCACCTGAATCCGGATCCGGGAACGATGTCAGCGATGCAGAAGTATATGCAGCGGCGGTGGAAGCTGCCGACGAAGCATTTATGCGAAAACAAGCCGTAGAGTCTCCGAACGTCGGGGTGACGCTCGAACCGATTGAGCGGCTTCCAGGCGGTCGCACACGAAACACCCGCATTGATCGAAAGCAAACGCTGCCGAGCCATCCCAATTTCGTCGCGCCGCCGTTCCGGACCATTCCGCTGTGGCTTCCGGTTCCGGCGCAGATCGTCGCGCATGTGGTGCTGTTGGGCATGGTGGGCTTTATCCTATTCAACTTTTACTTGCTCGTGTCGCCGAAAAGGTTGATAACGAGCACGAGCGATGCTCCCGCGCCGAAGCAGATTCTTGATGCAGCAGGGGGTTTGAACGCTGTTGTTTCAAGGCCTGTGGAGGCGAACCTTTCATCTGTGCTTTCATTTGCAATATCTGCTCCGAGTGCGCACTGAAGATAGCTGCGAAAAGGAGGGGGGGGGGTCTGATAAATGTTGCATGTTTCTTGGGCTGCATCCTTTGATATTTATCATCTTTATTTTTGGACACTTTTTTGGGGGGTGGTGTATTCAATTGCAACAGCTTTGCCTTGCTTGTTCTTTTCTTCAATGTTTCTAATTTGTAAGAATCGGCTAGTTCACGACTACTTGCCTCAATCATGCATTTTGATTGGAGTTTCCCACAGAGCCCAAACAACATTTTGACAAATGAAAGGATCGCCCGCAGTTCCCGACATGCAGCTAGGGCAGTTAGATGGTATGTGGGGACATCAGCCCGACCGGATGATCCAGCCGAAAAGGTGGCTCTCAAAACTCTCTTGCGATGCTTCACGGACGTCGCGCATTCGTTTCCACACGGTTTCACCGCAATCATTGCGGGATCCAGGGAGAAGCGAACGGACGTCGCTGGCCTGTCGGATCTGGAAGTCTGCGTTGGGTCTGCGAAACGTGTGCGAGTGACACATGCAATGCGGCGCGAGTTTGTGGAGAGGATGGTGAAAAGGGTGGGCGAGGACGGGTTCAGCGCGACGTATAAGTACCGGACGAGGGCTACGAGGTTCAAGTTTACCGTGCCCGTGGGCAAGGAGATCTAGGCGGACGTCGTGTTTAATAACCTTGAGTGGGGAGACGGGAGGTTTCCGCCGAGCCAGAAGCATTTTTTCAAGGGAGAGCAAATGCACAACGAGTGGTTAGGGCGTTGAAACTTTTGATCGTCAAAGTGAGAATGATGATTTTCTGGATCTGAGATCAATTTGCTATACTTGTTGATCAAACCAATCATAGAATCCGACCGACTTTCCGCGAATCCTGGGCGTTCAGCTCGAGCGAATGGTGAAAGCCTCCAACGTGCTCATAGAAAAAGAGCATCTGGATCATCCCAAGATTGATTCCGGGCTGTGTCACTTTCGCGCCGTGCTAGGACTCTTTGTCCTCTCTGAAACCTTGGATCAACTCACTTGTACTATTTCGAGGATCCCTAGCCACGACACGACGATGTGTTGTACTTCCAAGCACACTACGACAAGGAGAAACCACTTTTGGAGCTGTTCATGAGCTCAAGCGTGGCTTTACCGGATCACATGATGGAGCTCGACGCATTCGTAGCTTGGCACACGAATGCAAGGTGTGTTTTTGCAAAGTTTACAGAAATGGCAAATTCAAGGAAGCGGGTGAGAAACGAGGTAGTTAGGAATGCGATGGAACATTATCGGAAGACGGTGGTAGTGGTGAATCGAGATGGTGCCAAGAGCGACTTCTTTGTAAGGTTTGCCTGAATGAGATAAGATATTGATGGATCGAACAATTGGCGATAAAAGAGACGCTCACCTCAGTAATAGTGGTTGGTTGTGCACGTTGCTCCAATCGATGCATAGAACGATCGGTAATAAAATGAAGCGTGATTGAATGATTGATCGATATCACACACTGCTCCTTAAAAAGAAAGACGCCCAATAACTTCAGTAATTGTTGTTTTTTCGCTCACACGCAACCCTTTCATAACACATACAATCACACACAAATGCAAGGAGGACGATCACCGATAGGGTTACCACCGGAAGTCCAGCGCGCACGACGCCGACAGACAGCGGGAAACTTCGAGTCGTACGTGAACGATTCGACGCGTTCCACTGATCCCGCGGAAGGAGAGCGTCTGCGCAAGCTCATGCGGTGCCTGACTGAAGTCGCGCACACGTTCCCAGCGTACGGTTTCAGCGCGACGACGGCAGGGTCGCAAAATAAACATACGAACGTTGCGGGGCTGTCGGATCTCGACGTGTGGGTTTCTTCGACGAACCATGCGGTGGTGACAGGTGTCATCAGGAAAGAGTTTGCGGACAAGGTCGTTCGGAGGACGAGGGCGGAAGGGTTTGGATCGAGTTATGAGTACAAATATCGGGCTACGACGTTTCGGTTTGTGCCAGTGGGAGGAGCGGGGAGGGAAGTTTGGATGGATGTTGTGTTTGATAATCCGGAGTGGGCGGATGGGAGGTTTCCGCCGAACCAGGAGAACTTTTTCACAGGGCGTCAGGATGTTCAGAGGGCTGTGCGAGCGCTTAAGTTGCTGATCTTGAAGGTATGTTGTTGTTGGCCAGATTCCTGTATTTACTGATGGATCATACCATCATGAAAGCATCCCGGTGAATTTCCGCGAATCGCAGGAATGCAACTTGAACGACTGGTCAAAGCGGCAGCGAATGTTGTAGAGCAGGGACACAAGGATCACCCGGAGGTGTCTTCGGGACTCTGTCATTTCCGGGTGGTACTTGGACTCTTTGTAACGAGCGACAACCTGGACCAATTCACGGGACTGGTTTCTGGTATATTGAGTAACGACGCAGAAGACGTGCTGTTTTATCAGGCGAGCGTCCGAGCCAATAGCGAGCAGCGGTCGGAGTACGAAGTTTACATGGCACCGGCGACAGATCTGATCATGACGCGGAGCGCGTTTGGGTCGTGGAAGAGCAATGGCAGGTACATTCTCGCCGAGCTTGCTGAAGTATCGCAGTCAGCAGAGCCTGTGACCAAGGCGATGGTGCAGAGGGCGATGGAGGGTTTCCGCAGGAAATCGGTGGTAGTAATGAGAGGAGCATGGTGGATGGGTGGATGTGGTGGAGTCGAGTAGCGATAATTGGGGACTGAATGCAGAACAAGATTCTATCCATGTATGGCGGTTTTATTTGCACAAGAAATACAAACCATTACTACCACGTCATTTCGGGTGTCCTCGAAAATCTTCACGATGTGTCTTGGGGAACCAAGGGCGACAATGGCGGCGAGTCGGATCTTGCCGCCGTGACGGTGACGAAGGGCAAGATGCAGGTGGATTTCGAGATGCCAACGGACATCAACAACAACTCCGAGCGGTTCCTGAAGGAGCCCGCCGCACCACAAGAAGCGCGACGCAAAGACAAAGCAGGAGAATTACTTTAAAACCTTCCGCACAAAGGTGGTCATGTTTTGAGAAGGTGGTCATGTTTTGGCTGGTCGTAACCTGGGGCTGATTGCGCTGCTCACGAGCGATTATCTGTATAACTTGCTGTTTGCGAGGTTCTCGGACCCGACCGGGAGCTTTAACCGGTATCGTACAGTGAGTAATCGGGAATAAAAATTGGGTCGGTCTTTTCTTTCGGACTTTTTTTCCTCCAGCTTATCTTCCATTCGGTTGCGGTTCTTACGTAAATCTTCTGTGGATCTATGGGGTACCTGATCTACAGCATTGTCCGCGGTTGATTACTTTTTTCTTCAACTCAACGCAAAGCAAAGCGGTCTCTATGGGGCAAGAATCTCTTTTAGAAGATGCTGAAAAATGAAAAAAGATGGTTGTGTGTGAAGGTTGTTTGCTTTGGTGTGGCTCAGGTGTCAATGAACAATTCTTTCTATTTTCTTTCTGTGGGAGTGGATGAGTGATAGTGATGTGATTGGGGCGTGAGCGTTTGAAGAGACCAGTGAACATGCTCTTTTGTGATGATATAGACCCACTTGCCCTTTTATAACTAAACACCGAAAAGACAGTCAATCGATCTGAACTTCAAAGACAAAATAGCAAGCCAAATAGAGATCAAGATAAGCCAAAAGATGTTCCGAAATTGTGGAGATCAAACAAAGTTAGCCACAATAACATTACACCAGCCACCAATTTCTCCAACAAGGCCCCGCTTGAAACGAATTTGGATTGAGTGAAGCAAAAAATGTTTCAACACTCCCAACAAAACTCCGATAAAAACAGACATGTCCCCAAACACTACCTTAACTATGTGCAAGCCATTCCTAAGATGAGCAAATAAATCCTTCACCAAAGGCTTTGTCAAGATATCCGCCAAGTTCTCTTCCGTTCGAACATAAACAGGCTCTGCGACGTTCTCCGCTATAGCCTCCTGGACAAACTATAGTCGAATGTCCATGTGTTTGGCTCTTCCTAGCTCGGTCAGGTTGTGCAAATACGCAATGCAAGCTTGATTGTCTTCGAAGCTGGTGAACTCCTTCTTCGGTGTAAAATTGAGCTCCCCGAGAAACATCTTGAGCCAGATCACTTCCTGCATCACCCCTGAAAATGTGTAAAGTTCTGTCTCCATGGTCGACAGCGCTGTGGACCGCTGCAGCTGCGACTTCCAGATGATCAGTCCACTGTTAGCCAGAAACACGTAGCCAGTTATGCCATGTCTTGTCGTCGCATCCGCTCCAGGACCACTTGCATCACTATATTCTGTGATCTGCAGACCGCTGGCCCCACTGAATTCGATTCCTAGGTGCTTGGTGCTGACCAAGTATCGCAGAATTATTTCTACTGCCTTCACGTCCTCTGCGCACGGATCCTCAAGGTGCCGTGATGCTTCCATGATAGCGGCAATATCAGGTCTGGTGCCTAACATCAAAAACATCAACGATCCCACCGCTTCCCGATACCGATACTCTCCCTTGGCAATCGGTGTACGTCGTCCATCTCGTTGTTGCCACTGGGTTTGCCTCGTCCATCTTGAATTTCTTTAAGATCTTTCGGACGTATGCAGTCTGATGCAACCGCAGGCTTCCACCACCACCCCGAGTTATTCACATCCTTAAGTAACTCTTGGCATCCTCCTCCTCGCTGATTTATCCATCCCAACGAAGATCATTTGCCAGGCTCGATCCCCCATCTTCCTGTCACGCATACTTGTTGGGATCAGTATGTACGCATCACAGCCAAAGACCACAAATCAACTCACGTCTGGTTTCTTTCCGTAGCAGCACGCGTAGGGCGTCATTCCTTGCTGGGACTTCTTCGGCGAACAGTTTGAGATGATGATCGCGTACTGCATTGCGTACTCCCAGAACTGCTATGGTAGGTTAACTAACCCATGCATCGAGCGCGCGTCAGAATCGCTCTGTTTGTGCGTTCTGCTACTCCGTTGTGCTGGGGAAGTGTATGGCTCTGTCGACCCTCACACCCTTGCGTACTCCGCGACTGCTCCCAGCGCGAACTCCCTGTCGATACGCAAGATTCTCAGTCTTAGCCCTGTCTGGTTTGCTACTTCAACGTGCCACACCTTGAACTGAGAGATGAACTCAACCAGTTCCTTGGTGCGTTGGAAGAAGATCCACTCAAACCAGTGTGATTGTCAGTAAGTAGCATGGTGTACCTGTTGCTCTGAAGACAGAATCTTGGATGGTCCTACTCGGTCCAAATTGCCACGTCCGAGCTTCTCAACTGCTCGCAGTCACGTACCAGGGAAACGTAAATGGGTAGCTTTGGATGCCAGGCAGCCATCACAATCAGCTAAAGCTCGCTACTTGGATGGGGTTTGAATCCCAACCCTAACCTTTGGCAAAGCCGCAAGTTGGCCATTCCAATATGAGCCATGCGCCAATGTAACATGTCGATATCCACCCCAACCCGTGATTGCAACCTTTGAGTCCAGCGTCCTCAGCGATCCAGGCACGAATGGGTCCTCATCTTGCAGATGTGCGAATTTACCCCGCTGTCCATATACCATGAACTAATTGTGGTGGATTCTGTGATGAACCCAAATTCCTCCTCCAGTTTGACGATTTCTCTGCCACTTGCCCCGTCTCAGCTGGTCGTTTCCCCTTGTCCTTATCGTCCGCCTTTCCACCCTCGTCATTCTTCTTTTTGTCCTCCTCCCGCTTTGCTTTCAACTTCCTGCAGTCTCGCTTGTAGTGCCCGAACTTATCACAGAAATGGCTTTTGACCTTGGACATGTCCTTGGTCTGCATGCCACCTCCGACAAGCTGCTTCCTTCTCTACCATTTCCACCACTTTGCCCACCCCCTTGATGCCCACTTCCGCCCAAACGACCACTGTTTCCAGTATCCGCATAGTACCCATGCTCCCCAACACTGTTCCGACGCATGTCCCTAGACGCAGATGGTCCTCCATGTTGTCCAATGTCTTTTCCGCTGTTGGTAGCCCGTGAGTCGTAGCTCCGAAGGTTACCTGCAACTGGTCTGGAAGTCCCGCAATAAGCTGTGCCAAGATCACTGGCTACGTGATGGATAGTGACGACCTTGTTTGCTAGGCGTGCGAGGGAACGCATGTGGTCGCACCATTGCTGGTACGGCTCCTCCTGAGACTTTTGAGCGGTGGTGAATCTTTCCAACGTGGCAGCATATAATATGTCACACTTATCTGCATGTGCCTTCTCAAGTTTCTTCCAGGCAACTGTGGCAGACCACATTCCCTCGATATGATGCTGCTTAGTCGAGTTGAGTGACTGCACAAGTAGAGAGAGTGCACGTCGGTTTGCCTTCTCCTCTGGGTCAGACGCTTTTGGGAATTCTGTCGCATTGTCAGGGTCAATTGTCTTGAGGATCATTTCTTCCCAAGGTCCTTGCCTTGGAGGTAGACCTCGAATCGCCAGGCCCACAGGTGGTAGTCGTCCCTGGACGATAAAGTAGGAGGTTTTTCTCGTCCAGAGTCATCCCGTCCAGCGTCAACTTGGTTGATCACAGAAGGCACTCCTGATCCAGTGAGGGTTGCCGCCGGCGTCGATCCTGATCCTGATCTGGGAGTTGGTGATGTTTCTGATGCGGTGTGGAACTGTGCCTTGTTGTTCATTTTGTTAACAATCGGTTGCGGTTGTTGCTTCTTCTTTCGCTTTGGTGGTGAAAAATAGGGTCAGAGGGTTCGTTGCTTGAGCGACGATGATGGTTGCTCATACAATGGGTCTCGTATCGTTGTAGATCAGAGCGATGGGCTCATAACCCTTTGTGGGAGGACAAGTGATAGTGATGTGATTGGCGCTTGTGAGAGTTTGAAGAGACCACCAGTGAATATGTTCTTTTGTGATGACATGTTTCCCAAGACCCACTTGCCCTTTTATAACTAAACACCGGAAAAACATTCAATGGATTCGAACTTCAAACAAAGACAAAATAGCAAGCCAAATAAAGATCAAGACAAGCCAAAAGATGTTTCAAAATTTTGGAGGTCAAACAAAGTTAGCCACAATAACATTACACCAGCCACCAATTTCTCCAACAATTTCTTCTGCTTGTCAGTAACGCCCTTTGGATTTTGTGATTTTTCATCAAAATTTGAAAACTTTTGGAACTGATTAACGGCACACAGACTTGTTTTTTGGGATTTTCCAGGTTGTTGGACCTTGCATTCTTTTTATATTGCTCGAACTTGTCACTGTTGAAAATGCAATACCACTCTCATTTTTTGGTAAGCAGAAACTGGCAAGGAAGCATCCACGCTGAAACGTGGCATTCAAGAGAAGAAGTGATTTCAGGCGAAGATTGGGATTTTCCAGGTTGTTGGACCTTGCATTTTTTTTTATATTGCTCGAGCTTGTCACTGTTGAAAATGCAATACCACTCTCATTTTTTGGTAAGCAGAAACTGGGAAGGAAGCATCCACGCTGAAACGTGGAAGAAGTGATTTTTTCAGGCGAAGGTCACAAAAAAATCAAAAAGATCAATGTTACCCAAAGCATTCAGCAGATGGAAAAGCGTAAAGCAATCGTTCGCGATGGGGGCCAAATATACAGAAACTGTAATAAAATCACACAAGAAAAAGCGGTCGAAGAAACATACTGGTGGAAATAGACATTTACAGTCATCCAGAAAGAAACAACAGTTAAGAGATGCAGAAAAAAACGGTTAGGTGAGAGAAGCAACTTACACTAAACCAATAATAGTAAACGTTTACGCTGCACGGGGACGCTGGGTAGAAATCTTCGCCATGGTGTTGGGCGAGAACAGACGACAGCGAAGGACGGTGAGACGGAGGACTGGAGTCGAAGGAGTGCCCCGGATCTCCAATGGTTTGTTGTTATCAGCGCGAAGTTCGCGCACGCGATTGTGCAAGATGGGAATACGAGAGTTGGGTGATACCTTGAGCAGTTTCGGCGAGGTGGAATCTGAGGAAGGTGGTGGCGAAAGAGGAGGGGATCCAGGCGGAGAACGTTTGAGAACGGGGATTTTCGACTTTGTTGGTGATGTGGTGGGTCATGGGGAGGCTGTGCGTGCTGGGCTGACCTCGAGATACGGCGACGTAAGCTCTTCCGAATACAGTTGAATGCCTGTCAGATTGTGGTGGGGGGGTCATCTGTTTTCATAGGGTTGCATTGGATGGCGGAGGGTTCAGCGACGCGTTTCAAAAGTGGGGTCCTGGCGAGCACCCTCCTTTGCGGAAGAAGGGGGTTGGTAGCTACTGAGTAATCGCGCATAGGGAGTGATCGAATTTCGATCGCATCCCAGGGGAGTTTTCACGGTTGATCTGACGCTGCTTCACGACCACCGTGAGAAGAAGCACAACAGAGACTGTTGCTGAGCATCATGGCCTACGTGAGAAGTAGTCCGTCCAAGCCCGACTACATCTACATCCAAACTCTCGGTGGTGAGTCTCTCCGCTACCCCAGATCGGATCGCAGGTTTGTATTCATGTGCCAGCTGGGCATGCTACGCCACGACGCAGGGAGCCTTATCGGGAGATTCTTTACTGGAGCCAATTCTGAACATCGATGGGACTCTGTGTGTCTTTAGGCTGATTCACTCCATCCGCTGTCCTGATCGGACGTTAAACCGACCTGCCAATTACACACACACACACAGCAATCACATCACCTCAACGATGCTCAAATTCAGCCCCGAGCTCACCTAAATGAATTCATTCTCACAAGGATCATTGCTGACAGATTCAACACACTGTGTCTCTTCTCTGTTCACTCTAGCTCCTACCATTCACGATGAATCATCTTCATCAAATCTTGAGCTGCTTTATAAAACTTTTAGTAGGTAAAGTTCGATTGAATTAATTAGTCTGGGTTGAAACTGGAAGTGAATTTGGCTTACAGGTGCCGAGAGGTGATTGCCTAGTCGTTTCTGTGTTTTTATACTCATATAGCCCTCAATTCTACTGGATCCCAGTATGTAAAGCTTATTCGATTTAAGCTAACACACACCGCCGAGCAATTTCCGGTGATGCCTTTGTTTTCCCAGTGATTCCCGCATTCCCACACAAACGCTGCGCCATTCTGTCTCATTATTTCCATTTTGGGCTCCGTGAATACTGAAAATCTGCCAGCTTTGTTCGAGACCTGCCAGAAACCAGCATGCCTCGTCCGCTTTCTCGAAGGACAAAAACTGCTGCGGCTGCGGCGGCGTCCTCGGCACCCGCTGCCCCACGACGAAGAGGCCGTCCCCCTGCATCATCGCAAGCAGAGCCAACGACGACCTCCAGGGTTTCGAAACGCTCTACGAAAGAAGCGAAGGAGGTGGAGGAAGCTCCGAAGAAAGCGCCTGCAAGGAGGCCAAGGGAGCCGAAAGCAGATGGTTAGTTGGATAGTCGGACGAACCGTGACTTCGAGGCTGCATTTCTGCATGCTGATATTGGTTTATAATTTTCGGTCGCCCAGCACAACCGTTCACAGTGGCTCCCAAGTACACAGAGGTGGGCGAAGTATTTGGACTTGGAAGTGGAGATTGTGGGCAGCTTGGGCTCGGGCCGGACGTTCTTGAAAAGGAAAAGCCGGCCAAGATCGATTATTTTGCAAACAAAGATATTGTCGCTGTTTTTGCCGGTGGATTGCACAACATTGCACTCTCTGCATCGGGAAAGGTAAAATTTGTATTGCTTATACTGTGATCATTGAGCTGATGCTCGAGCACAGCTGTACAGCTGGGGCTGCAATGACCAGCTGGCACTAGGTTAGTTCAAGGGAATCGTCAGTGTTATTGTTTCTGATCTTTGTGATTCTGACAGGAAGATCTGGGGAGGAGACCCTTCCGGCACCTGTGGAGGGGCTGGAAGATGAGGTTATTGTCGATGTTGCGTGCGGGGACTCAATCTCTGTCGCTCTTACTTCCCACGGCCAGGTCTATGCATGGGGTACTTTCCGCAAATCGACCGGCAATTTTGGGTTCAGACCCGACATCAACGAGCAGCGAACGCCATTGCTCATCGAGGAGCTGAAAAATGTTGTACAGATTTCGGCGGGGGCAAATCATATCGGATGTACAACAAGCGACTGTGAGTTTGTTTTTGGTACTTGTTTGAGAGCGACGAACTTATACCTTCACAGCCAAGGTGTACACATGGGGAACGAACGAGCAAAGGCAGCTTGGAAGGAGGGTGGTAGATAGGCATTTGAAAGAGATGTCACTCATTCCGCGACCCATCAATTTCCGACCGCCCAAGACGAATGGAAAGTTTTCGAGGGTGTACTGTGGCAGCTATCACACATTTGTAGTGCATGACACGGCTGGGGTGTTTGCGTTTGGCTTGAACAATCACGGCCAGCTTGGGGTTGGTGATACTGAGGAACACGAAGATCCTTTGCAAGTGGAAGACTTGAAAGAGAGGGAAGATGAGGATGTGGAAATGAAAGTCGGAGTCATCAGTGCTGGGCAACACCATTCGATGCTTTTGACCGCCAAAGGTATTGACTGTGAACGGAGATCCGGAACGATGTCTAAAACATTATCTGCAGGGGAGGTATACACTTGGGGCCGAGGAGATTCAGGACAGCTCGGACACGGTGATAACGAATCCAAATCGACGCCGCAACATGTCAAGACTCTCGACCAGCACATATCCTCCATCTCAGCGGGATCCTATTTCTCCCTTGCCCTCCACTCGGACCCGTTACCGCCAGCAGCTCCGAGTAAAACGCAGCTTTACGGTTGGGGCTACGGAGAGATGGGGCAGCTCGCGAACGGGAGTCAAGACGAACAAGAGCCCACCGAGTTTGATTTGAAGGGAAGGGTTGTGCTCTGCTCGTCAGCGGGAGGTCAGCACGTAGTGATGCTGCTGAGGTGGAAGGACGAGGATACACGGAAGAAGGCAGTGGAGAACGCGGTGAAAATGGATGAGGAGGTGAAGAAGAAGGCAGCTGAGAAGAAGGCAGAGAATGGAAATGAGGACGAAAATGACGATGAGGATGAAGAAGAGGATAAAGAAGGGAAGGAAGGAGGGAACGGAGACAAGATGGAGACCTAGAGAGTTGAATTATTATCCGCTCCGCACCACTCCACTAACAATGTTGCATAACATATTATTGGGGCAGTTAGGGTACCCCTCCAGTGGCAGTGCACCATCATCGGTGGGTCTCGAATTCTTTAGCGAGCGAAACAAAACCGAAACGCGAACGCAACGCGTGGTACTGCAAATCCTCAGACTAACTGACAGCGTTGGCTCTTGGCTTACCGGTCGCTATGAACCGCTCGAACGAAATGCCGCTCGTGCTGACTGCTCAACAGTTCCAGGGCCTGGCCCAGGTGCGTGCGTGCGTGCGTGCTGATGTCTTCGTTCAATCATAACTGATCTGGCTGTGTGTGTGTGCGTGCGTGCGTGTGTACAGAGATACAAACAACTGCAGCAGTCCGGCGCGGATGAGCGCTCCAATCCGGAATATGCAAGGATCGCTCAGCTGCTGCGTTACTACTCCGGCTACAGCCAGCAGCAAGCCCACCAACAGCTGCAACCACAGCAGCAAGTTACGCAACCCGTCGTTCCATCCCATATCCCGCAACAGCTGCCAGCCCAGCCAGCCCAGCCGACCCAACAACCATCGCAACCTGCGCTTTCGGGCGTTCCGGGCACATCCGCAACAAACAAAGATGTTGCAGCATCCTCTGCCCCACCTACTGGACCTCCTGCAACTGCCAACCTCACAGAAGATCAGTACAAGGTCCTCAATGCACAGCTGAAAGCATTCACCAGCCTATCCCACAACCAACCGATCAAACGTCCGCTTCGCCAAATGATTTACTCTTCAACCGAAAAACCGAGCACCTCCGATGATCTAGCCATCTCTCAGGTCCGCGATAAAATCGTCGAAGGCGTGCTTTTCCAGCAGGACAACCAACCGTTCAACCGTTTTGTCGTGTCAAAGTCGGTTTCGGATCCATACTCACTTCTTGTCCCTGGTCCAAACGAACCCATCTCGTCTCGTCAGCGTCTCGTGATACCATCGATTATGCCCATCGGCGTGGATCCTGCTACCCTGCTCCATGAGCGTGAGCGTCGTGTTCGTGCGCGCATCGCCAACCGTATCACTGAGCTCGAGAAGCTCCCGTCCACCCTTTCAGATGAGCCGCTCGATCTTCTCGGTGGCACGAGCCTTAAACTCCGTGCGCTTATCGAACTCAAGTCCCTTCGACTTATCCAGAAGCAGCGCCAGATTCGGGAGGATGTCGTCCGTGGAATGGTGAAGGGGACAACCCTTGCGACTGCCGTCGATAGGATTGATTACCGCCGCATGAAGAAACAGTCACTGCGTGAAGCACATGCAACGGTAAAACTAGAGCGTGCACAGAGGACACAGAGAGAGGAACGGGAGAAGCAGAAGCACCGAGACTACCTTGCCACGATCACGGCCCACGGGGCAGGGTTTGCTCACAATCATCAGATGCGCGCTTCTCGGCTTGTTAAGATGGGCGCCAGTGTAGTGAAGATCCACCAGCGATTGGAGAAGGAGGAGCAGAACAGGCTGAACAAGGTGAAGCAGGAGCGTTTGAATGCGCTCAAGGCCAACGATGAAGAGGCGTACATGAAACTCGTGGACCAGGCGAAGGATACACGTATCCACCACCTGCTGACCCAGACCAAGAGCTTCTTGGAGAAACTAACCGGAGCTGTGGTCACACAGAAGGAATCCGTCGTAGGTGGTGACCCGATTGACGCCGATGACGTGGACGCCATGATGTCTGGGGCTGATAAGGACAAGGATGAGTACTATAACACGGCGCATCGTATTCGGGAAGTTATCACGGAGCAGCCGAGGATGCTTGTTGGGGGCAAACTCAAGGATTATCAGGTCAAGGGTCTGCAGTGGATGATTTCTCTGTACAACAACAGGCTAAATGGCATTCTCGCCGACGAGATGGTGCGTTTATATGAACTCATGGTCAGTCCGCTTCGTTGTTGTTGACACACTCTTGCTTGGCAGGGTCTGGGCAAAACGATCCAAACGATCTCGCTTGTGACGTATCTGATCGAAAAGAAGAAGCAACCTGGCCCTTTCCTTGTCATCGTCCCGCTCTCCACGCTCGCGAACTGGGTGCACGAGTTCGACAAATGGGCTCCGCAAGTGGTTAAAATCGTGTACAAAGGTCCTCCACTCGAGCGAAAGCGGCTGGGCAACGAAGTTCGCTACTCAACATTCAATGTCCTGCTCACGACCTACGAGTTCATCATCAAAGACAAGGGAGTGCTTAGCAAACCAAAGTGGGTTTTCCTGATCATCGACGAGGGGCACAGAATGAAGAACGCGGACAGCAAACTGTCCCAAACCCTTATGCAGTATTATTCATGTCGGTATAGGTTGATTTTGACCGGAACACCGTTGCAAGTGAGCAATATCAGGTGGGGTATATGCTTCATGGTGCTAATCGTCAACATGTTCTTAGAACAACCTTCCCGAGCTCTGGGCTTTGCTCAATTTCATCCTGCCCAAGATTTTCAACAGTGTCAAAACTTTCGACGATTGGTTCAACTCGCCCTTCAACAGCCAGACCGGACAGGACAAGATCGAGCTCAACGAAGAAGAGCAGCTTTTGATTATTCGACGTCTTCACAAAGTGCTCCGTCCGTTCCTTCTTAGACGACTGAAGAAAGATGTTGAGGCGGAACTCCCGGACAAAGTTGAAACGATCATCAAAGTTCGATTGTCCGCGCTGCAGCAGATGCTATACGAGCAAGTCCGCCAGAGCAAAAGCCTGAAGATCGGGGAGGCTGGTGGCCCTCGCAGAACTCTGCTCCAGAACCTCGTAATGCAGTTCCGAAAGATCTGTAACCACCCGTTCGTGTTCGAAGAGGTTGCAGATAAGCTAGGGCTGGGACCTGAAGTCGATGAGACTATCTACAGAGTGTCGGGGAAATTCGAATTACTCGACCGGATGATCCCGAAATTCAAAGTTGCGGACCACCGAATCCTGATGTTCTTCCAGATGACGGCCGTGATGAACATCATGGAGGAGTATCTGAACTGGAAGGGATACCAGTATCTGAGGTTGGACGGAAGCGTGAAGGCCGAGGACCGTGCGAGCGCGATGCAAAAGTTTAACGCCCCTGGAAGCCCGTACTTTATCTTTTTGTTGAGTACGAGGGCCGGAGGATTGGGTTTGAACTTGCAGACTGCAGATACTGTCATCATTTTCGATTCGGATTGGTGAGTGAGCTCAAAAGATGTGCCTCCCAACGGATGTGTTATTTCTTTCCCTCATTTTAGGAACCCACATCAGGATCTGCAGGCGCAAGACCGAGCACACCGTATTGGGCAAACCAAGGAGGTGCGAATTCTGCGCTTGATCACCTCCAAGTCGATCGAAGAACACATTCTCGCACGAGCACAGTTTAAGCTGGACATGGACGGAAAGGTCATTCAGGCCGGTAAGTTCGATCAGAAAACCTCGGAAAAGGAGCGCGAGGATTTCCTCCGTGCTCTGTTTGGAATGGACGACGAGGAAGGCGGCGCGGCCGGGACGAGCGAGAAGAAGAAGGGGGTTTTGGAAGACGATGAGGACAAGGAAGAGGAGGACCTGAATGACGATGAGCTTAACGAGATCATCGCGAGGAATGAAATGGAGCTGGAGCTTTATAGAAAGATGGACCAGGAGCGGTACGTGTTCGAAAGGGAGTACTACCGACGGAAAGGGTACGGACAGCCGTTACCCCGATTGATGCAGGAGGACGAGTTGCCCGAAGTGCTGTTAGCCGATGATGGCCCGGAAGGGGAAGCTGGAGGTTCGCAAGAGTTCGGCAGGGGCGCCAGGAGGAGGGGAGATGTAAGATATAATGATATTGGGGACGAAGAGTTCTTGGAGGCAGTCGAGAGTGGGGAGGATCCGTACGCAGCTGCTAGAAGGCTTGCGGCATCGAGACAAGCAGAAGATGCAGATGCGGGAGGAGAGTATGTTGGCGAAAGCGAGGACGATGAGGACAGTGAGAGGCGCAAAAAAGCTCGTAGGGGGAGACGCCCACTTGGGGACGAAGGGGATGAAACTGGGAGCATCAGCTCTGCCGGTAAAAGCGCTGGAGGAAGAGGCCGAGGAAGACCTCGCGGCGCAGGGAGAGGTGCCAGAGCAGCGGCAGCCCCTCGGGAGCCCGCCGCGAAAGAGTTCCTAGACGAGCTTCCAAAGAAGCGGAAGAGGCGGCGTACGCCAAGCGGTGTGGATTATGACAAGGTGGATACAGTCGCACCAGCGGTACGAGCTGCGATGAAAAAGGCGTTCACTGTGTGTATTGAAACGATCAAAGCGATGAATGTGGAAGAAAATGGGTGAGTATTCATCAAAGTCGCAGTGGTCGCTGCTTAAATTCTACTTTTAGCTACGTTCGGAAGCGCTGTGAGCTTTTCCTCGCCCTCCCCTCGAAACGGGACTATCCGTCATACTACCAGATCATCGCGCAGCCAATTTCGCTCACTGAAATAGAGAAGAGAATACACTCGGCTCATTACGATATTGCATCCGCATTCCGGGACGATGTGATCCTAATGTTCAACAACGCGAGAACCTTCAATGCTGACGGGTCTGCTATTTATGACGATGCGAATGTGATGGAGAGAGCTTTCGTGGCGAAGTTCGGAGAGGTTTGTCCTGGAATGATGGTACGCGAAGAGGATGTTCGAGTGTGTGATATGGAATTGCGGGCAGCAGCAGCTGCGTCTTCCAACTTGACAGGAGACGATGAAGAAGTCGTTGGGAGAGGAAGGAGGAGGACGGGAGGAGGCAGCGGATTGCCATTTGAAAGGATCCAACTGCCAAAGATCAAGAGACGGTCACAGGCCGACGGAGCTGAAATGGAAGACGACGGTGAGGACGAGGAAAGGAGGAGTCGGAAAAGGGCACGAGTTGACGACGACGACGAGGGGGAGTATGAAGATGGGGAGATCAACGAGTAATTCTAAAATGAAATTTTTTCAAACATTTTTGTTTAAATGAAACATAACGTCACAAACTTGTCGGTCTCCTCTCGGTTGAGTGCAGAGGGATGGTCACGTGTCTGTAAGCTCTGAACAAATGCTGGAGAAATGAAAACTAAGCATAGTTGTCCAAGAAAAATATTGGCATGAAGAATCATAAATCAGAAAGAAATGGAAGAGCTTTCGCCATAAAAAACTAAGCCCAACCGTAGAATAAAAGGTGTTTTTTTGGTGAACTGAATACACCAAAGAGTTTTCGTGAGGTATTCGGCCACGTTCTTGGAAGAGGAGATTTGGCAACTAATTGATAATCGGGGATAAGAAAATGTTAAACAAAACAGTGAAGACTAATAAGGAGAAAAAGCATCGAATCCAGCTCCCTAGCAGTATGGAGGACTTCCAAACATACACTGTTAAAAACTAGCATATCAGACTGTTTGCTATATGGGTTATCCTTTGGGTTGTCTTTTTTCTCTTTGACCTGAGAGTTTTTTGGTCAATCCCTCCTCATTCTTATTTATGGACTTGTATTTCATGTATTTATATCCATGTTTGGCAGGTCCTGTGTGGAGTGATCTTGGCATTTAGTGGGGAATGTGGTGTGGCTTGGTCCTTTGAGTTGATGTGACCAATGTCTTTGACCACAGGTATGCCCACACGCACTGTTCACTTGAATATAGGAGTTGATGTGACCAATGTCTTTGACCACAGCATTCCCTGGTTGCCTGACCAGCTTGGGTGTAGTGTACACCCTGTTGGAGTATTAGGCATATACACACCTGGGAGAACAGGTACTGGGCCAAGAGACGGAACCTGGAGCTGTTGTGCTAGCTACAGTACAGCTAAAGACGCCCTACCGCTGCCAGGAGAAGCCCTTGGTTTTTAACATACACCACAAAGAGTAAGGACCTAGCTAGCAAGCAACTGTCAGAAAAGTGAGACGAAGTGTTGAAAACCAAGGGGGCTTCATCCGCAAGCACGAGTGTCTTAACAACAGCTGCCCCGAACTAGTACCGATTGGCCCAGTTGTAAAGCTGTGCTCAGGATGATGATATCAACCAAAAAAATGCAACAATGCAAGCTTTCTGGAGCTCCGAGCAGTTGCTTCCAGCTTGATGTTATATACTTGGAGGAGTAAATCTTACGAATCTGTTCCACCTCCTCACACCGAAGGTCTGCGGAACACATGGAGTCCTCAGCCGGAGGGCATCCGGCTTCCCACGCAGGACGCGTCCCTGGGGTAGAATTCAGAAAACGCGCAGTCTTTTTCGCATGGGGCGACACATCCGAAATGCACAGAGTCTTTCTCCCTGAGGAACGGATCCCGTCCGCACCCCAAAGATGCATGGAGTCTCTCTCTCTCAACAGGACCGACCCATCCGTGTCCGGAACGCACCGTCTCCACTCACATGGGACGGATCACCCCCGCTCCTCCACAGAAATCACCTGTACCTCTGTGCATCCAGCATCTCTCGACTTGACGGATGGTCAATCCAGCCTCAGTCCACTTTCTTTTGATGGTGCGACACGAGGATCACGCCGGCTAGTCAATCGTTCCAATTCCATCCCAATTCCGTATCAACACAGGGCCAGGACTTCATCACTGTGGGACAGATGCCATCCTACAGCAAATTTCAAATTCCTTTGTATATAGGACGGATGGATTCCAAGACAACACGTCAAAAATTTCACAGTCTTGGTCTATGGGATGGATGTCGTCCAGCGACACATCCAAAAATTTCAGTCTTTCATCTTCGGGACTGATGCCGTCCAACGCGACACGTCCAGAAAGTCTTTTGTCTATGGGACGGATGCCGTCCAACACAATGCGTCGACAAAATTCTAAGTCTTTTGTCCATGGGGTCAGATGCCATCGTATGTCCTGAACCCGTCAACAAATTTTGAAGTCTCTCGCAAATTTGTAGAAAATGGGGCTAGTTCTTATTACATTGAATACAGGTTCAACATGAAGATCTGTGAACCCTACCAAATGCAACCATGCAAGATTCTGGCAACCTGATATTGGAGAATGCAGGAGAATTGGCCCTGGGAAGTGCTAGAACTATTGATCATCGCTTAGAGAAAGCTCGTGCCTCATTGTATCTTTTTGCACCTTATGTCTCGTATTTTGGTGGGTCTGCTCCTCGTGTTGCCAGGTTGTTGTTTTTGTCTTTTATTAGACCTTCACTTGAGTTTGGTTTAGCACTTATTCGGCCTTCCACTGCTCAGCTTCAGGTACTCGAGCGTTTTTGTTATCATGCACTGTGTCGTCTGTTTTCGCTAGCCCATACCACTTCGCGTGTTGGTTTGTTGCTGTTAGCGCAAATTCCTACTTTTGAGTTCAGGCTGAAGTACCTTCAGGCACGTATGTTTGCTCGCTGGTCTAGTGATTCCAGCCCTCTGTTACCAGCTGCTGTGTTGCAATTCTATCGGTCATATCCAGTTGGTTATGGTTCATCTCCTTATTTTCTGCTTGTCACAATGATCTCATTGTTCCTATGCCTGTTGTGCCCCCACTTCATCCGTTGATGTTGCATTTTCAGTCTTTAGCTGTTGCGCATAATGGACCAATTGCAGTTCCGTTTGCCCCTGTCCGCAATTTGAAACTTCGTCACCCTTTGTTGCTACCCCCACACCAACATCTCCCAACAGTAAGTCTTCGTTTGTTCCTGCTATATCGGCTTGGCCGCCTGTTTCCAAACCCCCGACCTTATTGTATGAACTGTCATGATGCCCCTGAAGTGTCGCGTGCCCATGTCTCTGTGTGTCTACATTTGCGTGCTAGTTTGTCTGCTAGTTTTGATCTAGGCCCGCCTGACGATCCCCGCCTACCTCTTGACATTGCAATTGATGTGCTTTCACCACGGCCTTTTTATCCTTCGCCTGCCTTTTCCCAGTGGGTTCTTGTTCTTTGTGCACTTAACCGCATTTGGTCAAACTGTCTTGGTTATGACCTAGTTTTGTCTCCAGCTCCTGATTCTATCTTGTCTGCTTTTGTTGATTTGGATATGCCTTAGTGTTTTGAAACATTTTACTTTTCCTACGGCTCGCACAGCTCCCAATGTGCTGCCAATTTACGTGTATTTTTACACTTGTATTTGGATTTTGCACCAGCGGGTGATATGTATTGGTTGGGAAATGAATACATATTATGAAGTTTAAAAAAAAAAAAAAATAAAAAAAATTACTTCCTCTGTTTTGCTTTCTTCATTTTCCTTATGATGAGCGAGCATCAGTATGTGCTGCTCCATGACCATCTTGTAAGGCACTTCGGGTGTTTTTTATTGTTATGCATTTTGTGTGCAAAGTAAATAAATAACATTGTTCAAAAAAAACAACTTTTTGTTATGCATTTTATCATCAAAAGATATGTACTAAAAAAAGGAAGAAACAAAAGTTTAATACTTGTATTTTAATTTTGCACCAGCAGGTGATATGTATTGGTTGGAAATGAATACATATTATGAAGATTCGGAAATATCAATATGCTGAAATAATTATAATAATTATATTTAGAAATATGTTCTAAGAATATAACTTTAAATCAGGTTTTACCAGAGACCACAGCGATGAAAATCTTGTGTCAGTCCCGACTCTGGCAGCATCTTGGGCCATGCCGAGTTCAGAAGTTGGTTCTGCTGCAGTAAAATAGCCCTGGTTATCAGCCTCCCCCTCACCCTCAACTGCTTGTGCTGAGCTTGACAATGATCTGCGTGAAGTATTCAACTTGCGTCGTTTACGATTGAGGGCGTTGTTCTGGGTTTCCCTCTCTTTTTCAAGGGGTGAAGATGTTGATGAACTTTTATCAATATCCTCTGGTTCTTCATTGTAGACGTTGCCCTTATTTTGTTGTTTTTTCGATCTCTTTGACCTGTATCCTAGGTAAGTCAAGTATCATTACAAGCCTGAAATTCCTACTTACCTCCTTTTTTCTTTTGGCATTTGCTTGATGTCTACCTCAAATTACAAGAACAATCAATGAAAGTCCAAGTTACAGCACAAACTGTTTAAGGGGGAATCAGGAGTGTAAGAGTATTAATGTTGGGTGGGGAGTCTGGAAACATATTACGACACACAATATTTGACAAATATTTGCCCAAGCCTTGCGGCCTATTTGCCAAATAGGTAGGTACCATTTGTATTTGACAAATTGGCACCCCTATTTGCTCAAATCATATTTGAGCAAACAAGGGAGCTCCCCTCAATTTGACTCGCACAAATTAGTGCAAATAAAATTTGACAAATCAAATAAACAATTTGACTCGTGGCAGACCCTGCGCCTGCCCCTTTACAGGGAAGAATCAGTATCTGGACAGTCCTGGGGTTCCTGTGAGGGTTCCTATCTATGGTTTTCCTTATTATGCATAATATAGGGCTGATACTGAGAGATCTGGAGATGATCTGCTGGGTCAGCAGTCTACGGCTATCTAAAAGCCACCCACCATTCCTGGTTCCCACACTGAAAGGGCAGATTGGACTGTGGGAGGATCTCAGGATTGTACCGCAATTGCTGATAGTATCTCCTTCCTATTCTTATTTCAGCGGATTTGCTGAACCTGGTGAAAAAGATTGAATCTTCGGCCATGGCAAAGGAAGAAGCCTTGGACAGGGATGCACCCACTGGTCACCAAAAATGTGCCGATTGTGGTAAGTCATACAAGTCCAAAGACAGCTTCAGGAAGCACATTTTGAAGGGACAACGTGAGGATGAGGGAGCGCTGGATCAATTTCTCTGGTTGGTTTCCTGCATACCAGAGTCTTTGCTGCGAAGCAACATGGAATTGATCTGGTTGCCAAGATCCTGCATGACACATCCAGCGGGCACGAGGGGATAGTGTTGAGTGTTAGTTTCATTCATCAAAAGTTTTCCTTGTTTGTTTCGCTTTCAAAAGAATGAGGATGGTAAAAAGACTTATGTCGATCCTCGGAATTGAATTTGTGCATTATCATTCTATGACTGGTTGCTTAACGAATTGAATTTGTGCATTATCCTTCTATGACTGGTGGCTTAACCCACCATGCTGGATTCTCAATCTTCTTAACAACACCCCAAACCAACAGCGCTCATGACCCGCAAAGCTCAGGATGACAACCTCTTTGTTTTTGACGGATAGAATTATCATACCTGGCGACTCCGCATGGTGGCCTATCTCGAGAGCAAGGAGCTCTGGACAGTTGTCGACAAGGGACCAAATCCTGACCGGCAGCTGCAAACTGGTTTTGATGAGACTAGCAATGCTGGCAAGGCAGCAATCGCTGCTCACGACGAAAGTGTTCTGGATGATCGCATGGCTCGATCCAAGATCATTGGGAAGCTCAGCTACGTCGTACTCTCGGTCCGAGAGGAGGAACAGGGCGACTGGGGCGACGACGTCGTTCACGAAGGAGACCACGGCAGCGCGGAAGGATTTGGCGACGACGGTCACGACTCCGGTCTCGATTATCGTGGACTGCACCACGAAGGTCTTGAAGTGCTTCCAGTGCGATGAAGAGGACGAAGACGAAGGACGCGACGATCTTGTTTTGGTGAATAATTTATCATCGCGAAATTTTTTTTGCATCGACTTTTGATGTTGAGATTGGTTGCAATCCAGTTCGCTCTGTGCGTCGCCGCGGCGGCTTGCGCGCCAGAGCCTGCATATTCAGAATCCGGGATCCGAATCCTCGCATCCTCTCGCTGATCCACGAGCTGATCCCATCACCACCACTACCACCTGACGGCTGAACCAAACAAAACCCCACTTCCAGGCACAGCTTTTTAGCAACAATCTGCTGAGAATCTATCAAAGCGAAAACATAATATTAGCGGGTATTATGTCTACGCCAACGGAGTCGGTGCGAACTGCAGAGATCGGAGAAAGTTCATCTTGCAGGTTCTACCGTCTGATTTTGAGTCATGGCGGTGACTCTCTCCAGTGACACGATGGCCCGGAAAGTGCACTGAACAGAATAGTTTTTACACAGCGGGTATATTCAAGAGTCAATGACTTGTCCCATTGGCTGTGTTTAAGTTGCTAGTTCCAGAGCAGTACAAGCGCAATCTGGCCAATCACACAGCTCCGGTAAGCCCACCGTTGACGCCAATCCACTGCCCCGTAATCCATTGGCTCTGCTTCGAGGCAAGCAACACCACTGCATCGGCGACATCTGCCGCCGTGCCCAGGCGCCCACCGGCGCGTGTCTGCAAAATCAAGCCAGTCTGCAGCGCGCTCGCCGAGCCGTCTGCCTCAACCAGGTATGGCTTTGACATTTCTGTGGGTGTGGGTCCTGGACCAACTGAGTTGATAGTGATGTTGTGGCTAGGACCAAGCTGTTGAATGTTTCGGTTAGCGAGGCTCTGTTTCAAGAGAAGCGAAAGAGAAAAGATTACCTCGCCGGCCAGTAAAGTGGTGACAGCATCTTGAGCAGCCTTGCAGATTGTGTAGATGAGCGAGGGGACCAAAAGTTTGGACGCCGCAGAACCGATGTTGATGATGCGACCTCCTTTGGGCATCTTTCCCACGCGAACGACGGCCTGGACCAGGTAGATGACGCTGAAGACGTTGACCGTGAACTCGTTGGTCAGCTGCTCGGGAGTAGCCTCTAGGAGAGGGGTCACGCCGGCGGCTGCCTGGTTGTTGACTGCAGAACAATAGAGTTAGCACATGTTCCGTTCTTGCCCTATCATCCTCCTCACTTACCAAGAATATCAATGTGGGAAGCGCCGAACGACTTCAGGATCTGCTCGATCATGACCTTGGCGTCGTCGAAGCTCTGGACCTTGCCGACGACCACTGTGGTCCTGACGCCGAACTCCTTGCTGAGAGCGCTGGCAACCTGTTCAGCACGCCGGCGAGAATCCTCCGAAGAACAGTGGATGGCTACTGCCGCGCCGTTGCGGGCAAGGGCCTTGGCCGTCGCACCGCCAATGCCGTTCTCACGGCTCGAGCCAGTCACGAAAGCGATCTTGCCGGCGAGGGAAAGCGAGTCTGCAGTCATGTTCGTGAGTTAAGGAAGAAGGTAGCTGTGTGCGTGTTTGCAGTGCACTGTTTTTTGTTGAGTGGAGAGCGGGACTGGGATTTCCGTGGAATTTATAGCAGTCATAGGAAGAACCCATTTGAAATTCAGGCCTCGGCACTGACCAATATCATTATTGTCAATGCGATTTGTTTTGTTACACGTGAAGTGATTTGCTCAGCTCACTCGTTCATGTCTGCGATCTCTGATCCCTCCCATCACCACCGCAGTGCAGACACCGACGATTAAAACAAATATTAATAATAATATATCATGCCATACATCAGCCGCACACCAGCCGCACCCACAATTCCTGCATTCTACCCCGCCATTGGCCCACACTGCAGCGTAGTCACCGACCGCTCCCAATGCTCCATCAGCACCGCTCCAACATGATACTTCGCGGTATGTATCGAATCCACCACCCCAACAACCGTCACAGGCTCCGTGCTCCCCGGCATCATCTCCTCGCTCGCGCTCACCCGGCGCCACGCTCTCATCCTGGATCCTCTTGATCTGCGCCAGAGACCGTCACGACGCGCTCGTGGGCGCCGGGGACGAGGTCCGACACCGTGATCTTGGCGCCTGAGTACTCGCGCATCTCGGCGACGTTCTTGCCGTTCTTGCCGATGACAGCGGCTTCCTTGGTCGGGATGAGCGCTCGGAGCGCCATGGGTCGAGGCGCGCACCCGCGGCGGCGCCGGAGGACGACGAGGACCCCGTCGACGCGCCGACGAAACCTCCGCTGCCGGCGAGGCCGAGTAGTTCGCCTGCAGTTTCATCGGATTCGGCTGCGGCACCCGATGCGCTCGAGCCGTTGCGCCGGTGGTGTCCCGACGCACGACAGCGGGCGTAGGGATGCGACGACGAGTCCGAAGAGTTGATCGCCTGCCGCTTGAACCGTCCGCCGCGACTGTTGTCCTCGTCTGAGGACGTGTAGTCTTCAAACGATCGCTTCCGGTCAGGCGACGCCGGGGTCGGCGGCCGTTCTTCAATGATGGTGGTGTTGCTGTTTGTGACATTTTGCTTGCTGTGTTGTGGGTGTGCTGCAATGGGTGAAGGCCTCTTTTCGACTACAATTGTGTGCGTTGAGTCTACGAGGTGTCTAAACAGCACGACGACGTTTTTGATTGCGGGTGGGCAGAGAGAGAAACGGTCAGGAGTAGATGACGGAGCGATCATAAGGAACGACAAACGTTCATTCAACCGGGAGTTTTAAGTGGTGAGTGGGTGGTGATGGGATATTCATTCGGATTGAGTTGGTGGTCAACGGCACACACTTTTCGGAGATTGGGTGTTTGAGCGGTGGGTGTGTGTACAAAGGCGCACAAGATGTGATTTGGACCGGGGTTGGCATTTGGAGAGTGAGATGGAGCATCGATAATGCCCAGGGGTGATAAGAGGATTGATGTGATAAGGGAGGTAGCCAAAGAAGAACACACTAAATAAAAAAGAAATTTGAAAATACCGGGAAGTAGATGCAGTTATGGTGTAGAGAGAGGAGTGTGAGGGTTGGAGGGGATTTTGGAGTTGGATGTGGACAATCTAATCGAAAGTGGGGAGAGAGAGAGGGATGGCGGCGGTTGGTGCAAGACAGACGCAGTGATGAGGAGACATAACAGTGTACAAGGAATTGCAGCTGTGAAAACAAGTTTAGGGTGGGGTTAGTCAGTTATTAGCTGCAAGTGCGACCCTCTTGTAGGCTCACCTCTGGGACGGGGGTTGGATAGGCAGCAACGAGGGAAACCAAGGGATGGTGGTTCAGTGAAACCCAACCAAGTGAAACAACCTTCCTTTGCCAACAAGCATTATCAATTTGGATAGTAAACAGCATGAAATATCGCTTTTTCTTCTGGTGCAAAATCATCATGCCCATTCCCATACCCATCCCCTGTCCAAAAAACACCCCGAACAGTTACTCCAAGCCAGAATGTTAATACCATTGGGACGGACCAGCCAAGGCAAATTTATTAAATGCGGACAGATTGTCCAACGCGAAATTTATTAGCCACGGATAGACCGTCCAACACGAATTTATTAGCCATGGATGGACCTTCCAGATGCAATTTATTCTGCTTCAACTGTAATTAATGCTACCTCAATCTCTCTTGTAGGTGGTTTTTTCACTAAGTCTGTTCATTTCATGCTACCTCAATCTCTCTTGTAGGTGGTTTTTTCACTAAGTCGTTTCATTTCATTGGCCCAGCGATGCTGCTGTAGCTCCTTTGATTTTGTGGGCTAGAGCATGCTACTGGAGTAGAGAACTGATTCTTTGTATTTGATTGTCCAAAATCTCCACCAACCTTACACCTTGATAATAAGCTTCTCTGCCACGCCGGGGGTTATCCTTTTTAGGAAACTAGAGAGTTGGCCACAGGGTCTTCCTGCTATAGATAGTGGATCCCAACTCCCTCTCCATCCATACCACAGCTTCCACCGCTGCTATTAGTCCAACTTCCATCTCGTCAAAGCTAGTCAACAATCTGAAGTATGTTCTCACACGGTACAGTATACACTAGGTGCTCATGATCCTACCGTTAGATGCAATCTAGCAGCAGTGATGTTTCTGCAATGGACTTCGATGAGTTTGTTCAACCAGGTATCACTGAAACCACTCCTAAATCTGCCCCTGGTGAGCTTCTCACTACATGTGAACATACCCAATCTCGACCTTTCTCAACTAAAGGGCTCATGTTTTTTGAGTAGCTGGGCAAATCTTGATCATATCCATGTTAGACCAGCTGAGCAACTGCATCAAGGAACCCAGGATGGAGTGGATCACCAGGGAAGATGGCATGCTCGTGTGCACGCTTTGCACTGGCAGGGACCACAGGGAATACAAGGAGACAGATGCGTTGAGGAAGCACTGGCGAGCTTCCCATCCCGCCAAGGAAGGGTTGGGCACCAATCCTAGAGTTCATACCGAGGAGTTCCTATGCGACGCTTTTGAGGTTGCGGGCATCCCGGCTGCTTGCCAAGAAGGGGTTGACATGGTTCTTCGCATTCTGCAAGGCACTGTCAAGAGAGATAAGAACAGCCTCAACAATGACAGTTACGAAGAGGACCTCGCCAACGTACTTGTAGCACCCCTTCACAATGAGGACCCTGTGAACAACCCTCTGATTCAGAGCGCCATCGCTACAGGAAACCTTAGGCGTAAGCTTCTTTCATCAGGACTGCTGAAAGCATCTCACCTCTATCATTTCCTATCCTCCAGGCATAGCCTTGGATTTCTTCTTAGCAGAAGAGTTTGGTGTGCTGGTTTGTATCAGCTGTGGCATTCTCGTGGACGCGTCTTCATGCTGGGCCCTTGTCCAAAAGTACCACAGTCAGGTCGACAGGAGCACCCGCCTGATTGCTTCAAGAGCACTTTTGAATCTAAACGTGGTTACCCAGCCTACACCACTGTGGAACAACAAGGTCATTCTGGAGCGCATAGACAGAGACAACAACAAGCTTGCCTCATTTACCCCAATCCCAGGAGTCTGTGTACAAGATGGTTTTCAGTGCCGAGGCTGCGGCTATGTGTGTTGCAGCTTATCTACCTTTCAAAAGCATTGCTGCAAGTCCAATCCGGCAGCAAGAAGTACCTCTCCAAAGCAGGTCAAAGTCCAGAGTATTGTCATGCCGTACTATGGACTTCACGGTTACTGGGTCGTGCAAATGGCTCCTCTGGCACCCTATTCATCTGATCTATCCTTGCAGCTCACTGAAATGCAGAAGGCAAGCCTGCAGATGCTGCTTGCTGACGCATTCACCTCTGTCCCTGCCTTGAAGCTATCTGAAGAGCTTCCTCCCTGGATTCTTGGTTGCGACTTTCACCATGTGGATCCTAGGCACAGGAGCGGCCAAAAGATCAACGAGCGCATCACGTGGAAAGATGTTGTCGGGGAAAAAAACCAGGACATTGGCCTTGGGTTCAACCGCAAGGAGCTGGGGAAGACTATGGTTGCCTACCACAAGGCACTGCCGTATCTCTTACTGTCTCAGATACATTGGACCTGTCCCCTGATCGGAGAACTGCCTCTGGAGATGTCACTGCTGGGACCAGTTGCTCGTGTTCCTGATCTGCTATCCCGCAACGTTGGAACCAGTGCTCACATATCCTCAGCCGCTCCACTGCAACTATATCCAGAAGCTGAGGGATGCTTGAACCTGTTCGGTTGTAGATTGCCTCTGCTGTGTGTGACAAATGGCCCTCTCCAAGGTTCGCCATGTCCCCTTTCCTTAGCAACGTTCTTACTTGTGCAGGCATTAGTCGGGAGTCAATCTGGGAAAAGTTGCTCGCAAATCTACGGTACTCGACATATGTCACGCACCCCAAGAATGCTCTGGAAAGTCTCTGTGAGGGTAGTAGACAAATCTGAACATTCCAATGTCCCGTTCTTTCCCAGGAACAAGGATCGCCTACATTCTTCGGGGAATGTCTTTTTCTGCACCCACTTGAATGTACTGAACAGCAACCTCCGCACTATAAAGAGGTGGAAGATGAGCAGCCTCTCCAGTGACCTTGGAACAAAGCGCGGAACCACTGTCCGCTCCTCCTTTATCTGTTCTGTCTTGCACCGGTAGCTCACCAGCACCAGACAATCATTCTTATGATAAACAGAGCAAGGAACTGCAGAAGAATTGACCGCATTCTGAGCAACTAGGTCCGTGAGACAAGGCGGGGCTCCACATCCAAGCAGAACCGCTGCTGCAATCTTCTTGTTCCATTCCAGCAGCTGTCCATGCTGCTGCCAGAGATCATGGTGATCCGTCACTGGCCCAATATTTCTACCCCAGGATGCCAATATGCCTCCCAAAGCTGGCTGCAGGTGCGTACTGGAGAGAGTTGTGTGTTGCGCCCACTCATAGTCTGACGCTGTCTCACATGTAACATCGGGAGCATTTTCTATGAGCCACGATAGAGTTAACCATGTCTCTTGATCTGGCTGGAGAGGATAAGCGATCTTCTTCATGAGTAGACTGAGGTCCCTGATTAAGGTACTGTAAGCATGCCCTATGGTGGTCATATTGAAGTATGTATCCTTCGCCAGCAGGTACGCACATGCCTGGGAGTCAAACTGCATGCGATTGGTGGCAATTGTCTGGCTGGCAACCTTTTTGATCCAAGCTAACGTTACCCCGATCCTCCCTGACATTGTGTGCTTATTGAAGCGAGAGGTAAAGTGTCCAATCTGCATTAAATGTTCTTGCTCCACACTTCCAGTTGCTTTGCAATCCTGCCAAAACCGGTGCAGAACTGTGACATACGCCCATCTGAGTAATGCAGCTCCGGTTCTGGACACGCTGTTGGCAGGTCTCCAGGCCCCCAGCACATCTCTCGAATCAATCACCCACCAGGTGAAAAGGGGATTGTTGAACACCTTTTCGGGGATGGTTGATATGACAGTTTCTGCTTGGAAGAGAGACTCTGTAACAGCAAGCAGAGCTGCAAAAAGTTCTTCTTCTGTCTCTGCCGCAGATCCAACAGGGAGAAGATGTGTTGGCCCCACCGGACTTTCCTGATCCTCGTCGCCTGACTCACTGGAGCTGTCTTCAGAGTCCACGTCGTCCTCATGATTGGTGTCGCCAGACAGCAGCTGTGCCACGTCTAGCCCCTGATCCCCTACTGGATCAAACAGTGGTATTCCTGTTGGTTCTTCAGGTCCAGAGTTTCCAACCTTCTGCTTCAACATTCTTGCAAACTGCTCCAAAGATGCTCCCAATGAGCTGCTGATCTGCACAAAGGGTGTCTCTATAATGCGCTTCCACACCAAGATCGTCAGCCACAGAACACAGGTCCATGTCTGTGCATAGCGTGACAGTGTTGCGTCCCGAAGCTGTTGGAATTTCTGCTTCTCGTTGACTTGGTGCTCCTGATCAAACCTGATCCGTGATTGCAGTGCCTTGTGGTAGGCAACCATAGTCTTCCCCAGCTCCTTGCGGTTGAACCCCAGGCCAATGTCCTGGTTTTGTTCCCCGACAACATCTTTCCACGTGATGCGCTCGTTGATCTTTTGGCCGCTCCTGTGCCTAGGATCCACATGGTGAAAGTCGCAACCAAGAATCCAGGGAGGAAGCTCTTCAGATAGCTTCAAGGCAGGGACAGAGGTGAATGCGTCAGCAAGCAGCATCTGCAGGCTTGCCTTCTGCATTTCAGTGAGCTGCAAGGATGGATCAGGGGAATAGGGTGGAGCCATTTGCACGACCCAGTAACCGTGAAGTCCATAGTACGGCATGACAATACTCTGGACTTTGACCTGGTTTGGAGAGGTACTTCTTGCTGCCGGATTGGACTTGGACTATAGTGACGACTCAGTGACAAACAGAACTTGAATGAAGGTAACAAACAGAACTTGTAGCATGCTGATGGCTGAGTTCATCACTGGACTCAAGATCAGAGCTTTTTCTAATGAGGAACACAACATGAACAATTGTGATGAACAGAAGTTGTCGCAAGTGCTGAACAGAACTTTTCGCATAGTGCTGAACAGAACTTAAACCATGGCAACGAACAGAACTTGTAGCAGTATGTTCAGCAACAACTCAACAGATCCGTGCAGAAATCAGATGTAATCGATGCTCGTTTTAGGCCATCTTTCATCCTAACAGTTTTGGGTTCAGAGGCAAATGTCTGTTGAAGCAGGAGTTTTGACATAGCAGGCAGCAAACTCTGCACGTAATGTTGACTGGCAATTCGGTCTGCACAAGCACGGTGCCATTGGTAAGAGGGCTGAGAGATTGCACCGTGACAATCGCTGATTCCTTCTTCACCATCTTGGCCATCTTGTCTTTCGTGTTGAACAGCTTCTTTGGATTTCTTCCTCTGAGAGTCCGTTCAGTCAAATGGCGTGGGAAAGTGTATTTGAGAATCTGATCAATTCAAAATGCCAACGATGGAATGACTATCAGTGATGTGATTCTGACGGAGGGAGAATCATTTCCGACAGATCACAATCCGGATGGTACACTATACAACAATATTCAATATGTTTTCAGCTGAAACGCTAAATTATTCTTGCCCTGCAGATGAAGACGTGTTGATGTTAGTTTTGGGGAGAGTGTGAGAGTGCATATGTGTGATGCATGTGCGTGGTTTGTGTTTTGTGTAAATGTGTATGTGTTGAGGTGTTATCTCGTATTCATTATGTTTGTTAGAACATGAACTCAACGCCTCACTGGGGCACTTTCAAAAAGATTATGTGGTCAAGGTATTCATGTATGGTTTTATGCTTTTGGGAGCCAATGTACCACCAGATACACGTGGCCTCTATGCAGAGCCCACTAAAAGAGAACATTGGTCACACATATCACACTTGTATCTGTAACCAACTGTTCGTTTCCTGTCTGCTCCTAACTTCAGAATGGAAAAAAGCTTCATCGCGTTGACCTTTATTGTCGGTAGTCACAAACAAACCCCAGATGGGGACAGACAAAGCATAACATCGAGAAAGTTCATAGTGACCACAACACACCATTCCACAATGTTTAACTCGACACATCACTCAGAAACTTAAGCAATGCTACTATATATGGATGATCTGCTGGAAGGCACTTTGAATATATCTGCAGTGCTTCATCTGCACACCTTTGCATTCCTTTCATGTCTACCATTTTGTAATAGCACACACTCATACTGTGTAATGTGATTGAAACTGAAGGTTGCTCTCGTGTTCCATATGCTTTAACATATATTGCAAGACACTCTTCATACAGTTGCATTGCTTTGGCATAGTCACCTTGCTTATCTGCAACCTGTCCCATACTGTTGAGTGTTACGGCCACTGATACATGCACTCGTGTTCCGTATGCTTTAACTTTGATTGCAAGAGACTCTTCATACAGTTGCATTGCTTTGGCATAGTCACCTTGACTATCTGCAACCTGTCCCATACCGTTGAGTGTTACGGCCACTGATGCATGCTCTCGTGTTCCGTATGCTTTAACATATATTGCAAGAGACTCTTCATACAGTTGCATTGCTTTGGCATAGTCACCTTGACTAGATGCAACCTGTCCCATACTGTTGAGTGTTGTGGCCACTGATGCATGCTCTCGTGTTCCGTATGCTTTCACTCTGATTGCAAGAGACTCTTCATTCAGTTGCATTGCTTTGGCATAGTCACCTTGCCTATGTGCAACCTGTCCCATACAGTTGAGTGTTGTGGCCACTGATGCATGCTCTCGTGTTCCGTATGCTTTCACTGTGATTGCAAGAGACTCTTCATTCAGTTGCATTGCTTTGGCATAGTCACCTTGCTTATCTGCAACCTGTCCCATACTGTTGAGTGTTACGGCCACTGATGCATGCACTCGTGTTCCGTATGCTTTAACTTTGATTGCAAGAGACTCTTCATACAGTTGCATTGCTTTGGCATAGTCACCTTGACTATCTGCAACCTGTCCCATACTGTTGAGTGTTACGGCCACTGATGCATTCTCTCGTGTTCCATATGCTTTAACTTTGATTGCAAGAGACTCTTCATACAGTTGCATTGCTTTGGCATAGTCACCTTGACTATGTGCAACCTGTCCCATACAGTTGAGTGTTGTGGCCACTGATGCATGCTCTCGTGTTCCATACACTTTCACTGTGATTGCAAGATCCTCTTCATACAGTTGCATTGCTTTGGCATAGTCACCTTGACTAGATGCAACCTGTCCCATATACAACAGAGTTTCTGCTACTTCTGGATGTTCACTCGTGCCATATAGTTTCATCTTGATACCATGGGAGTCTTTTAAGAAATTTGCTGCTTTTGCATATTTGCCCTGCCTTAATGATACTACTCCCATGCTGTCCAGTGTTGAAGCAATATGTTTATGTTCAAGTGTGTTGTAATGTGCCACTCTTCTTGAGTACATATCCTCCAATATATCCATGCACTGGGTGTAATATCCAACAAATAAGCAGAAGGATTGACATTTCCATTGTAGATCATCTAATGTGCCAAATCACTCTGAAGGGCTATCAACTGAATCTGGGTGAATCTTTTTTGCTGCTGCCTCTATGTGGGAGACGAGCACTGTTGCTAACGGAATCTTTGAACTTTCAAACTGATCATCAATTTCTGGTGGAAATAATGTGAGCAATGATTGTAGAGATATTTGTGTTAACTGAGATCTTGTTGAGAATAATGTTTCTGACATAACAACTTGCTGAATAAGTGAATGTGTTGTCAGCATTTTGCTGGTTGAGTTGTAGACAAGCGACTGACTACGCAATTGCTTAAGCAATAAAAGAGCATCGAAATCTGAATTTGCAGTGCCTTCAAATTTGCATTTAGATAATAATAATACAACTTGGTTGACAAGGTCAAATGGAATATCACGACTGCCGTAGAATGAAAGAACTTGCATAAGCAATGATGCAGCAGGCCCAATTGTGTCAAGACCTGCTTTGACAATCACTGACAGTGGCAAAGATACAATGCCAACTCTGGAATCAGGATCTTGAGGCAGATAACTATTGATATGTACAACAAGATCAGAGAAGCTACACTGCAGTCTTTCCATGAATGCAGCAGCTTGCTCGGCGGCAAGGGGAAGCCCATCAATATGGTCAAGAAGTTTGTCGAGAGCAAAACGCTCACTCTGACTTGAAATGAGGTACTGATAGTTTTTCCTCAATCGCTGCATCAAGAATTCCTCACATACATCACTTGACCACGTTTCAACTTGAATAGGGTTAGTTAGGGTTAGTTAGGGTTAGTTAGGGTTAGTTAGGGTTAGTTAGGGTTAGTTAGGGTTAGTTAGGGTTAGTTAGGGTTAGTTAGGGTTAGTTAGGGTTAGTTAGGGTTAGTTAGGGTTAGTTAGGGTTAGGTA